>JAKCPI010010048.1:0-13364 GCA_023213315.1 Euborellia annulipes
TGAGTCCAAAAAAAACCATTTTTGGCATTATGTCTGTGTGTGTGTGTGTGTGTGTGAACACGATTGCTTAAAAACCAAAGCAGCTAGATGGATGAAATTTGGTATATGCTCCTTACACTAAAATTGTAGATTTCTATCAACTTTTGGAGTAAATACGTCACTTGGAAGTAGTACTTTACTTAAAAAGTTTTTTCAAAAATTTTGAAATTTTCAATTTTTTTGTTATATTATGATAAAATACTCTATTTTAAAAAGTTTTTATTCTTTCACATTTTTACGAAAACTGAATAGTTTTTGAAATAATCATTTTGTTTCACAAATTCATTTGTTTATATTTACCCTTTTTTTAATGACACCTGTCTGATTTTGTTTTGATTTTTTATCAAAATTAACGAATATTTTCTATTTCTTCTTTGATTATTTCAAAAACTATTCAGTTTTCGAAAAAATGTTAAAGAATAAAAACTTTTTAAAATAGAGTAATTTATCATAATATAACAAAAAAATTGAAAATTTCAAAATTTTTGAAAAAACTTTTTAAGTAAAGTACTACTTCCAAGGGACGTATTTACTCCAAAAGTTGATAGAAATCTACAATTTTAGTGTAAGGAGCATATACCAAATTTCATCGATCTAGCCTGCTTTGGTTTTTAAGCAATCGTGTTCACACACACACACACCCAGACGTAATTCCAAAAGAATATACGAGAAAGTCTCGGGGAAGTCATTCCCCATATTTTCTCTTATTATTATTTTCCTTTACTACAAACACTTGTTTTGTTGTAGTAAATGAAAATAAAACTTTTTTGGTTTATTTTTTTCATTTAGTGAATATCTGAGTGTGTTTTAGTGAAAGAAGAGCAAAAATTTGGAATTTTCTCGCTAATAAAAGGTAAATATTAATAAATGCATTTGACCTTTAACTGATAATTCCAAAACTAATTCTTTAATCTTTTTTTTTTTAGGGCTTTTAAAATATAAAGAATGAATATCGAAGAACTATTGTAAAAGTGAGTTGAGTGATGTGCTCAGTTACATGACACTTTTTAATAAACTATATAAAATAAAAGACACAAAGTAGAATTTGACGTCACAACTCAAATATTAGAATTAGAAATCTTTTATTTGCTTTTTGCAAGAGATCGGAATCAAAATAAATTGTTCTTTTATTCTTTAATGAAATTTTTATTTTCTCACACCGATCAAATACCCAAAGGTAAATTTTTTAATGATATAAAATTAATATAAAAAGTGTATAGATTAATTAGAATGATTCCTTTTTCAGGTTGGACGCCGATATTCAAACAAATTCGATCCTCGAGTCCAATGCCATTCAGAGGGACAAACTTGAATGAAACAAGTTTCTATTCTCCATCCTCCTTTTATTTCATTTTTACATCTATACTCTGGCATGGAATGAATGAATAAATCATTATTTTCTCATATCCATCCCTGGGAGGACAGATCTCTACAAATTGAAATTGATTGATAATCAGCAGGCAATTTGATGGAACAAATTCACTTTTTATTAGTGTCAGAGAATTCATACCCATCAAGAGACTGATATTTCCAATATTTGGATTACTTTAAATATTATCGGAAATTCTATTTGAAATGAGGAAAAAAAGATCCTTTTAGAATATCATTTTGAGCTTATACAATAATATCAAAATTATTAGAAGAGTGTCCTAAGATTTATTTAATTAGAAGAACATAAACAGCTAGAGTCTCAATGGATCGAAGAGCTTTAAGAAGAAGAGGCTCTCAATTAATATTTTTTGGGTGCATGCATCTATGCGGTGCTCCCTAGGAACGATGTCTCCTCATGAAGACTCGGCTAATTCTTCCAAATAAAATAAAGAGAATATATATGGGGCATTCCACGCCAACTCGACCACTTTTGAACCCGACCATTTTTGATTTGGCTGAAACTTTGTCATCTTTTTGTACCCTATTGAAAACGTGTCTGAGAATTTTTTCAGATTTTACGACCCAGCCAAAAAAAAGTTATAGCATTTTCAAAAAACATCGATTTTTTTTTTAAATAACCGTAAATCTGTCAAAAATTAACTTATCGGGACGATTTTTTTTTTTGAAATTTTTGTCTTTAAATGTACTTTTCAGAAATAAATATGACAAAATTTTACAGATTCATCTTGAACGTTTTTTTTGACATTTTCGGAAAAAAAAACAAAAATTTCGGGATGAATGACACTTTTTTTTTTAATTTTTTTTTTTATAAAAAACTTTGATTTTTTCTACAAATGCTCTGAAAATTTCAGAGTGGGATTATTTCGCGTTCTATTTTTTTTTAAATTGAAAAAAATTTTTTTTTCTCCGCTTATTTATCATGATGGTGCTCTTAAATTCTTCCAGGACTGACTGAGATTCTAGAAAATTGAAGAAAAATAATAATAATAATAGTTAGGGGTGATGAAAATCCAGAAAATTCCATCCAGGAAGCCATGGGACCAGCCATCTTCCGGTGGGCCTGGCCAAGGCCCCATATTTTCTAATTTTTCTTGGGGCAAGTATCTTTCTGGTGAGGGCCAGGCCCCCCGGCACCCCCCTAGTTACGCCCATGTTTCTAAGCTTTTACTTGACGCTTCAAATACTTCAGTAGTTGAATACACAACTAATTTCTAATTTTTTCAGGATAAATGGAATTTTCTCGATTTTCATCACCCCTAACTATTATTATTATTATTTTTCTTCAATTTTCTAGAATCTCAGTCAATCCTGGAAGAATTTAAGAGCACCATCATGATAAATAAGCGGAGAAAAAAAAATTTTTTTTTTCAAAAAATAAAAAAAAAATAGAACGCGAAATAATCCCACTCTGAAATTTTCAGAGCATTTGTAGAAAAAATCAAAGTTTTTTATAAAAAAAAAAATTAAAAAAAAAAGTGTCATTCATCCCGAAATTTTTGTTTTTTTTTCCGAAAATGTCAAAAAAAACGTTCAAGATGAATCTGTAAAATTTTGTCATATTTATTTCTGAAAAGTACATTTAAAGACAAAAATTTCAAAAAAAAAATCGTCCCGATAAGTTAATTTTTGACAGTTTTACGGTTATTTAAAAAAAAAATCGATGTTTTTTGAAAATGCTATAACTTTTTTTTGGCTGGGTCGAAAAATCTGAAAAAAAATTCTCAGACACGTTTTCAATAGGGTAAAAAAAGATGACAAAGTTTCAGCCAAATCAAAAATGGTCGGGTTCAAAAGTGGTCGAGTTGGCGTGGAATGCCCCTATATATATAGCCTACATTTACTCACCTTCATCAAGAGTAGCTGTGACCATATGTTTAACCTTCAATCAATTAATCAATTATAAAAATATATAATATCTACACATCTTGAATCTTTTGTATAGAGATTTGTATCATAAATAAGTATATATTTGTTAGTATTGAATTAATAATAATTTTATACCATCTAGTTGTACTGTGATCTTGAAATAATTTGTGTTTGCTCATCAAAACGTCATAGAATGGCTTCTCATGTCATATTTGTGCCTGAATAAATGCCTCATTTTTTTGATACCCCGCAACATGACCGCCTTCTGCGGCCGTTGCTGAGTTTTTTTTTTTATTTTTATTGTATAAATTTTTGTATAGTTTTATTTAATTATTTGAAATGTAAATTTAAAAAATAATCTTTAAAAAAAAAAACTATTTTAAAAGTCAATTTCCCGGAGCTAAAATATAAATTGTAAAAATGATTTGTACGATTAGCCTAAGATTTGGGTTGAGTGGCCGAACTTTTGCTTGAGAACCCGAGTGCTCGCCGTCATATCGTCATTTGAGCACTCTTTATTACCCCAGTTGGCACTGAGTCCGTTGGTGGTTGCAGCAGGACGCCATTGCCGCATCTCAAGAATTTCAAAATAAATTTGTGAATTCTCTCCCGAACGATTTTTGTTATTGCATTCACAAAAAGAGCGATTTGATTTTAAAAATATACATTTTAAAGAGAATCTAAAAAATAATTGATTTTTTGAATTTTAATCAAAATCGTTGGAGCGAATTTAGAGAAAATGGGAAAAAACTGAAAAAGTACATCAGTAAAGTACTAGTACCTTTTGGCCGATTTTGTTCAAAAGCTTAGTGTCACTTGCCAGAGGGATGCCTAATTTAAATGTCAAATTTCAACTTCCTAGCTCTTTTCGTTCTTGAGATATCAACTCTCACTGAACAAGTCAATGAATAACACACCCATAAAGAAAATACATAATAAATGTATTGTGCCCTTTTAACAACTCCGGGACAAATACAATTTGAAAGACTGATGATGAGGAAATAAAGTTTTCTCGAAACGTCTCATTAATTGTAACAAAATCGGAGGCTTTAATTTTGGCTGCACCTGCTTCCTTCCTTGTGTATAAATCAACAGCCACGTACTTCATTGGTTAACATATATATAGAGGTAAGAGAAAGTAAAAACGATTCCAAAGAAAAATTGCATAAAACCGAGAGATGTGGATGCTGTGCTGTCAATCACACCATTTTTATATTTTTTTTTTAATTGGAAACTTTCAAACTCGACTAGGTGAGGTTTACATTTTGGATAAAGGGTTTTTGATCTCCTAATACGTCGGCAATTGAAATATTCACGTCATAAATGGCAATCTACCCTCCGCATTTGCAGGCGTTGTTGATTTGTCCTGCACTCTAGTGGCCAATAAATCAACCAACTCTCGCTATCGCAACCAACACAACTTTCAATTACCGAAGATAAGGGAAAATTGTGTTCTGTACTGATGAATTAATCTTATATCTATTGATCAATCAATATATCGTACAAAAAACACAAATCTGATACAGAGTAGGAAAACATAGACAACGATATCCAACATAAATTACACTGTGCTACAAAATGAAACTTTTTTTCTGGCCCCGAGAAAATTCCTTCAGATTCTTAAGTAAAATGACCTCCTGAATCCAAATATGACCTTCGTTTTCCCCCAGCACGTACCGTTTTCGGGGGTGAGCCCCCTACTTATTTCCATCCCTTTTCGTTAATTATAGGGCCACGACAAAAATATGGAGGGATGAAAAGGAATATTTTAGCCTTAACATTTCTTCAGAAGGTCTAGAGAAGTGAAAATAAATAAATAAAAGTTAAAAAACATTAACATTTGGATCTAAGGAGGGGATGTGGGGAAGGATTTTGCCCCTTAAAATGCAAAAAAATCATTAAAAATGATCAATTTTTTCACTGATTTTCTACATATTCCAGCGGACAGACCGACCTCACCCTTCCTTAAACATCCCTCAACTAAAAAAATATATTAGGATAAAAGGGGTGGGGTGTGAGCGATTCCGAAGGCCTTGCAAGAAGATGGAAGATTCACAGCTCAGTTAGTCAAATTGGCAAATATGCGGCTAACTTTCATTTTTTTGGGCTGATCTTTACAAATTTAAACTTAAATATACGGATTCTTCTATGTCCTTCAATATTTCCATATTTTATCTAAAGGGGTAGAAATTATTTCTTGTCAATAATTGAAAAAAATTCTTCTTGCAAGGGCTTCGGAATCGCCCACACCCCACCCGCTTTGTCCTATACATTTTTTTTTAGTTGAGGGATGTTTAAGGAAGGTTGAGGTGGGTCTGTCAGCTGGAATATGTAGAAAATCAGTGAAAAAATTGGGAAAAATCAGAAAAAATCAATTATTTTTAATGATTTTTTTGCATTTTAAGGGACAAAATCCTCCTCCACATCCCCCCCCTTGGATCCAAATGTTAATGTTTTTTAACTTTTCACTTCTCTAGACCTTCTGAAGAAATCCAAATGTTAAGGCTAAAATATTCCTTTTCATCCCTCCAAATTTTTTTCATGGCCCTATAATTAACGAAAAGGGGTGGAAATAAGTAGGGGACTACCCCCCGAAAACGGTACGTCCTGGGGGAAAACGAAGGTCATATTTGGATTCAGGAGGTCATTTTACTTAAGAATCTGAAGGAATTTTCTCGGGGCTTTTTTCTTGTAGCACAGTGTTATCTGTCACATCTCCAGATTTTTTTCTCTTACCAATATATAATATGTTAATATATATAGTGAGAAAGTGTAGGATTCATGTCGAAAATTCGATTTTGATGGAAATACACGTTTTTTTGAGGTCCCCTGAGTCCAAAAAAGTGGGTCCCGCAAAATGTTCTGTCTGCCTGTGTTCAATTTAAAGATAAATTTCAAACAATTGAAGCCAAACCATAGCTCCGTAAGTTTAATAGTTTTTGAGATATGATGCAATTACACGTAGGTTTATTTAAAACTTGTATTATTGGAATTTTGGTTTTTTTATGATTACAAGAGAAGTATAAGGGTTACTGACCCCGTTTTGCGCTTAAATGAAAGGTAATTAAATGTGCTAAAACTCAATTTATCAGAATTTTTCTCTAAGCATGAGCGATTATGCCGATATTCGGCTTAAAACATAAGTAAAATTGAAAATTGTAACATTTCTGAAAACCATGCTCATATTTCAATCATCATATCTCAAAATCTATTAAACTTACGGAGCTATGGTTTGGCTTCAATTGTTTGAAATTTAATCTACTTTAAAAATAATAATAACAACTAATGTCAAAAAGCTCATAGTTTTTTAATTAAACTGCAAAAACTGAAAACAGTGCGAAAATTACGCAGTTTTTCTCGTATTTCGAGGGAAGCACAACTTTTTTTGCTTCCAAAATGTAGTTTCACACTCCCCTATGAGGTCCAAATAACATACCAAAAATGCAGAAACACTTTAAGACCTTTTTTTTGTCTTTATTGACTGGCCTATGAGATAAGGAACATTTTTTGCTCAAGGAATGTTTATGAAACATGAAATGAGGTATAAGGATTCCTTGGTCCTTAAGGAACGTCTATGAGGGCGTTAGAAAGGTTGGCACAGATCTATAATTTTAGTGTAAGATAATCACGTATTTGTCGTATATATCGATCAGTGATGCAGTGAATGAATCAAGGTGTGCATGAGAGGGGATCTGCGTGGGCCGTGATTGGGGGTGGGTTGTTTATTGATATTCCAAATTGTTGATTATAATTTTTAATGGTTAATTAAATATATTTGTGTTATTAAATCACAAAATATTCGAGAAAGTTCTCTCTTATTCGATAAAAAACTATTTTGTTATTACTCATAGCACACATAGTGTCAGAGAGAGAGAGGGAGGGGGGGGGAGGGGGCTAATTGACACCCAGTGCTCTCTAGAGTAGGCTAACTAACCAGTGACAATTGAACTAATGAACCTTGAATTAATTATTTAATTCCTTTCTTTGTCTTTTCACTTCTTAAAATAGACAAACACATAATTTGTTTTTAAGGTTTTTTTTTTTTTTCTCCCATGAATTAAGAAATAATAGAAATATTCAATGCATCTGCTTCTAATACCAATCTTGAAATTAGAGAATATAACAGAAATAATTATTTTGTTGGATTAGCGCAATTATAATTACTATTTGAAGTGTAGGAAGATTTATTGCGGTTTTTTAACCAACTCACACTCACACACACATTCACACAGTCTTTTCGGCAACTCAGGCCATTTAAGACTTTATACGATAAGCGTTGTAATTAATGTATATATATTGAGGGTTCAGGCATTTCTATTTAAGCCATCTGGTATCCAAATGGCTTAAATAAAATCATCGGACTGCCTGGGTCCGAACCCGCGACGTTTGGTATAGGAGGTAGGCACGCTAACCTCTACGCCAAACCCGGGGGCAACCAAGGTGTTATGGTTCAAGAAAAACAATAAAAACAATGGTTTATTGTTGTCTGCTTTATTTTAGGTCTGGCAACTGGCTAGCATCAGTTTCGGTAGTCCGAACTACCATCATCAGGCCTGCAAAATACATTTTATTTTTAATTTACTTATATTATAATATTACATAAGTTTGTCGTTACAATGATTGTACTTTATGTCAATTTAAACTATTAAAACATATTACACATTTCTCAAGATTTTTTATTTTTTATTATAAATAATTACCTGAATAAAGCTTAAATCCATTTTAAGGTGTAGTCTCTCATCAAGTATATTTGAATTGAAGCAGACAACAATAAACCATTGTTTTTATTGTTTTTCTTGAACCATAACACCTTGGTTAAAAAACCGCAATAAATCTTCCTACACTTCAAATAGAAATAATTATTATGGAAATACACGTTTTGAGGGCCCCGCGATCTGTGTGTTTGTGAACAAAATATCTCAAGAACGAAAAGAGGTAGGAGGTTGAAATTTTATATTTAAGTTCGTTGCCCCTACGGGACGTGACACGAAGCTTTTGAACAAAATCGGCCAAAAAGTACTAGTACTTTACTGATGCACTTTTTCAGTTTTTTTTTTTTCGATTTTCTCTAAAGATTTTGATTCAAATTCTAAAAATCATTTATCTTTTAGACGCTCTTTAAAATGTGTATTCTCAATTTGCTTTTAAAATTGTGTGAAGCACACTTTACTCTTGTACTTCATAGGAAAGATAGAAAAAATAACAAAAATATAAATTTTACATCTTGAGTTTTAATATATTGCCTGAAACTAAATATAAAAAAATCTGGTGCATCATTAGCAAACATGTTCATACATTTTCATAGTAACAATATAGAAATAAGTGTGGCCAAACTTTTATCCATTAAGGGCGACTTTTGCTTAAAAAATGAGGTTTTTCGAGAAAAAAATTAATTTTGGAGTTAATTACTCGGGATTTTTTTATTTATTCTATTAAAGGTTTTCTTTCTGCACCAAATGACATCCCATTTAGTCTGATCTGATTAGCCGTTCAGAATCTACAGGGGTTTAAACTTTCAAATTTGAATTTACCGCAGCGCGGTAAAATGAATTGATAGGAAAAAAATAAATGGTGAAATCTTTAGCTGAAAACTCATTCTTTCTAACCGTATATTCAACATAATTATACCTCTTAAGGCAGAGGAGTTATTCAAGTCGATAAACTTTTCCGTGCCCTTCTCCCTACCCGGCCACTATACATATGCATTGTAAGACTTTGTCACGTCAAAATATCTTTCTTTACATACGCAATAGTTTTTTTTTACATTAAAAAAAAATGCTTCTCTTTTTACGCGTTTTGTGCAAAAAAAAAAAACTTCTAAATCATGTAAAAGACCCAACTCTTAGGGAGCGTACAAGTATTACGTAACGCAATTTTTGAAGATTTTTGACCCCCCTTGTAACGCGCCGAAAGATTTTTCTGGACTCCCCCCCCCTAGACGTTACGTAACGCTCAAGTAGCCATTTTTATCTAAAAGTCACAATTATGTTGCGCAAAGTATCGGAAAGTCGCTAAAATATCAGTTACGTAACGCGTTGTTCACCCCCCTCCCCTCCCCCAAATTGCGTTACGTAATACTTGTACGCTCCCTTACAGGGCTATTTGAATTTTTTTGACATTTTGAGAATGCAAATATCTATGGTCTACGATTAGCTACAATCAGGATGCTACATTTCTAATATATATTTGCTAGTCAGAGGTGCCAACCTCCTTCAACAATAGAAACTTTAGTTAAAGTCCCTATGCAGATTCTTTCTATATATATAATTCGCTTATGTCCGTTTGTCTGTCTGTCTGTCACTCACTCTCTTTTTGAGCAACTTCCTGTTGGAATTTTGAAACGAAATTTTATATGCTTAAAGAGGACCTTGTAGGGATTACAGAAAATTTATTTTCATCCCGAAATTCCTATAACTTTTTGAGTTAGTAATTCTTAAAGTTATTTCGATTTCTCCCATAGGAAATATATAGAGAAATATTTTTGTATTCTTTGCATTTGTGTATTCTATGATGGTAAACAAATCCTCAAGTATGCACTGGATTGGAATCTATATATATAATTCCAGGGGCGTATATAGAAATTTTTTTCGGGGGGGGGGGCCCGAACTGAAAATTTTTCTGCGGAAAATTTTTTTTTTTTAAGAAACTAAATTTTTTTTCACACGAAATTTTTTGCGGAACATTTTTCCTTTGCGGGACCAAAGTTTTCCATCGTGCGGAAAACTTTGTTGCGCTGATGTCTGAATATCCCTATATATGTATATGTGTTTGGGAAATTTCGGGGGGGGGGGCCCGGGCCCCCTCCCCCCCTTATATACGCCCCTGTATAATTCGCTAATGTAAACTCAAAAATTTTTTTCAAGTTTTTTTTTAGAGAAAAGAGTTACTTAGGGAACACTTTCATTAATAAATAATAATAAATGAATCATTATTTAGTGAATGAATGAATGAATTAAAATTAATTTTTATTTTTTTTTTTTAAGAAAGTGAGAGGTGTGTGTGTGAGGGATGAAGGAATCAACAATGTTGGTTGGTGTGAATGAGAGGAGGAGGAGGAATAGTGAGATTGAGACCGACTAAAGGTGAGAGGAGAACGACGGCGACTGCGTGCGTGGGTGGGTGGAGCTCAAAGGAGCGGGGGGGGGAAGAGAGGAGAGGAAGAGCAGCAGCAGCAGCAGCAGTAGCAGCAGCAAGAGAGGGGGAGGAAGTGTGTATCCATCCATCCCCACCAGTTGGCCCTCTCGTCGTCGCCGCCGGCCGCCACCACCGCCACCGCCGCCGCCGCCGTCGCCGCCGCCGTTCGCATTCAATCCAACCCAAGAGCAGCAGCAAGCAAGCGTTGGCCCAATCAAGCCGACCAGTAACCATCTTGGCGTTGGCTGTATGTGACAGGGAGGGCCTCCTCTCGCTCAACAACAATGCCCTCTGAACTTGAGGATTTAGTGCTCAAACCTGATTTACTTGTTAATAAAGATTGGCTTCTTGGCCAATTGCGAGTTAATCCTGATAAATTAATTATCCTTGATTGCCGGGCAAGTAATGAATATGTCGAGTCGCATATCCGGAATGCCGTCAACCTGTCCATCCCGAGTATTATGCTTAGACGATTACTTAATGGTAAAATTGATCTTTTATCAACGATCAAGTGCCGGGATTTAAAACAAAGGATTGCCGCATCATATAAAAATAATATTTTCGTGTTATACGGTGACGCGCCAATTGAACTAAAAAATAGCCAGCATTCATATACGCTCAAAGTGCTCGCCAAACGACTCATACAAGATGGATGTCAGATTGTGTGCCTCGAAGGTAAGCTTTTTTCTCTCTCTATTGATTCCAATCTAGAAATAAACCAAACAAAAACAACGGCCATGTTTGAACTTGTGTGTTAAAATTAATCCTTTTTTTTTTATTTCGCTAAATTCCCTCCCTCCCTCCCTCCGTCACACACACACCCCTCTTCCCCCCCCCTCATTTGACGTTTCAAGTCATTGATAATATCGTTATTTGATTAAAGAGCGAGAGAGAGAAGGTGAAGTAATGAATGAATGAAGCCGAAATTCAACTCATGACATGACATAAGTGAGAGAGAGAGAGAGGGAAAAGATATTGGCTAGCCATTGGGCGGCGGTGATTTAAAAAAAATGCTCGCTGCCTTGACAGGAAATGGCCAATTATGCTCAACACTAAAAAGGATCCCATCGGTAGCAGGGGCAATAATCGTTTCCTGTCTCGCTCAGGTGGCTCGTTCTCGTTCACTCACAATGTCAATGTCGTCGTCGTCGTCGTCGTTGGGAAATGAGTGGGTGGATGCCGTCTTTGTGTGTTATTGGGAGGCTGTCGAGACTCTCGGTCTTAAGGAAAAGGCGTGGTTGCTATTCGAAGAACAGCCAGGCCTCTGAACCTTCAAATTAATTTTTTTCTCACGGTCTCTAAAACCTGCTTTGCTTTAATGCATCTCTCTCTCTCTCTCTCTACACTCCCTCGTATATAGTCATCCAAAAAAAGAATTTCCTCATTTATACATCACAGTATACTGAAATTTTTATTTATTATTAATTATTTGAAATTCCTGCTGGAATTTTTTTACCCGAGGTGTTTTTAGGCATCTCAGAATCTTAACCGTAGCCATCTACCGACATCCCGTGAAATTACAATTATTTCTGCCTAGAATACAGGCATCAGCAAGCAAAAAAAAATAAAATTTATTTATATGATTAATTATATAATAATAATTGTGAGATTTAATTAGTTTAATTTTTTTTTTTAGAAAGAAAATTTAAAAATTAAAAACATTTAAGCCCTCGGTCCTTGGTGTAATGGTTAGCGTGCTGGCCATTTGTACCAAGGGTCGCGGGCTGGCATCCCGTCTTATGCGACAATTTATTTCAATTGTATTAGCTACCGATCCAATTGAAATAAATAGAGACGCGGGCCTTCGAAGCCTAAACAGACCTTAATTTAAAAAAAAAAAACATTTATAATTTTTTATTTTATTTTTTTAAAGCCCTTTTTGGCTACTGAGGCCATTTAGGGTTTTGACTTTATTGCATAAATTTTTAATACAAAGTACCGATGTCTACCGATTGCTCGCTTTATAATTTTTTAATTTTCATGTATGAACTATGTTATGCATGAAGGAACCAAGCGCCACTAACACAAATCTGATTGTAAACAAAACCAATGGCAATGACTTTTTTTTATTTTATAAGAAAAAAAAAGTGCACAGAGTAATAATATTTTTAAGGGGGTTCAGGAGCGACGTCTAAACGTACTTTTAAAAAAACTAGACTATTATAAGGAATTTTTCAATGCGGTTTTTCTTTTAAATGAATTAAATTCATAAGAGATTATTGGGACATCGAGCTATAATTTGTTTAATGACTTATTAAAAAATTATCGTAATTAATTTTTTTGTTATCAAGCAAATACAAAAAACAATCTGTCCCAATAATCTTTAATTTTTTTTAAATTTAAAAATGAATTTATTGTTATTATTAATCACATATTAATTAAGAAATTTTTAAAATAAGCTTAGATGATTTATTTGAAATTCAACTGTCAAATTAGTTCAGCATTCTTGCAATAGATGGCAGGCTAGTCTAACAGACGATATAGTATTAGCCTAAATATGGCCTATATTTATAAATTTTTATGCTTTTATAAAAGATACATAATATATAATAACATTTATAAAGTATTTATTATTAAAAGATCAATGGAAATCAACCAAATCCATTAAATGATTAGCTACCATGCTGACATCTCTTGGCAAATTTTCGTAATAGGTGTTGTTTTTTGGCTTACTTTTGCAGACACACAACGCCCTCTTCTCGGGAAAAACATGCGTAACTTCTACCTCCTGAACCCCCTTAAATAAAGAGGTAGATCTTTTTCCCCTACAAGATGGCGGTATTATTTCAATTTCGATCATAATGGCGCTTGGTTCCTTCATGCATAACATGGCATAAATAGCCACCAAGATCGTTGCACTAGAGCAGTGTTCCAACCTTTTGAAGTCCACGGCATCCCAAAAGTGTGTTGGGACACGAGGGGCACCATTCCTT
>JAKCPI010010049.1:0-20215 GCA_023213315.1 Euborellia annulipes
AAAATAGATTTAAAATTGCGGTTTTTTGATGAAACTTTGTAAAATTTCTGACCTGAATTTAGATAAAGGCAGTGAAATATTTTTAAACCAAATTTGCTATTACTTCTAAGTATTCTGACTTGGACTGTCTTTTTTTTCAAAAATTTTCTAATTAACCATCAAGCTAATGCAACTCGATAATAACTACACTACGAGTTTATTTTACGAGAAGAAAAAAAAAATTTCTAAATGGAATTTAAAAAAGTTTCTTCTTAAAAAAAAAGTAAAGTGCTTTGGAACAATTAAAAAGAGGCTAATGAAAGCTTCTTATTGAACAGATGATATGAGAATAGAAAGAGAGAGGAAGCTCTTTTTTCTCAAATGAGGTCCTACTTTTGGCAATAGAAACCCCCTTTTACTTTTTTTGGTATCAAGTGGCCGAGGAAGAAAGAGGAAAGAAGAGCTCTCGAAGGGAGCGAATTTGTTGACTCAACTACAAATGATTCTAAAAGCGAATTCGCATTCGAATACAAAAAGGCAGCTTGAAAATATTGAGTTTTTTTTTTTTTTTTTTTTTTTGTTTTTATATGAAGCAAATGCTCAGTGAAAAACAATTAATCAAATGACAATGGTGGGAAAAACTCATTGTAATTCCCAATATTGTTTTTGCTTAGAGAATATTTTTTTTGTATTCTACTAAATATTTAACCATCATGTTTCATGGTTATTTAGTAATCGAATAAAAAAACTAAAAGTGATGTTTTTAGTTTATTACACAATCTCGACCAAAACATAAAAAAAAATTTATTTATTAAATTGAATCTAGCCCCCCGGTTCGGCGTAGTAGGTAGCGCGCCTCCCTCCTATACCAAACGTCGCGGGTTCGGACCCAGGCAGTCCGATGATTTTATTTAAGCCATTTGGATACCAGATGGCTTAAATAGAAAATGCCTGACCCCACAATAGATATATTCTCTACAACGGTTATCGTCAAAGTCTTAAATGGCCTAAGTTGCCGAAAAGACTGTGTGAATGTGTGTGTGAGTGTGAGTGTGAATGAGAAAAAAGTGTGAATGTTTTTTATAATAAAAAAAAAAAAAAAAAAAAAAAAATTGAATCTAACTTTTTAGAATATATGAATGCTTGTATATTTTTAACAGTGTGTTAAAAAATATATTTTTTTAGGACTCTGGAAACATTTATACTCTGTTCTTATTTATTTAAATTGAATGAAAGGCAAAATAAAGTAACATATAATCTAAATCAGTGGTTGCCAACCGGTGTACCCCGGCACCCAAGAGTGCCGCGAGAATGTCTAAGGGGTGCCGCGAGATATTTAGGGAAAAAAAATAAAAATAAACAGGCTGAAAAAATAAAGTTTTCCAAGTAAAAAGATGAAATGATTTTAAAAAAATTTCAAAAATTTTCAAAGATTTCCCGCATGACGGAAAAACTTTGAAAAAAAAAGCAAAACGATTTCCAGGGCAAAAAAAAAATGATTTCCATCTAAGGGGAAAAAAAGTGGAGAAAAATCTCGCATAGGGGAAAAAATTTCTCCGCGGAAGGCGGCAAAAATTTTGTCTTTCTAAAAATAAAGTAAAATGATTTATTCGCAAGAGGGGAAAAAAAAAATTTCGTGGAGGGGAAAAAATTTTCCGGATGGCAGCAAAAATTTTGTATTGCTAGGGGGAAAAAAAGGAAGGGTGCCCCTAGTGTGTAATGTTATTCCCAACCCACCTTTGGGGTGCCGAGGACTTCACTGATCACTGATCTAAATAATAATTTTTTTTGTTTGTTTCAATATCTTGCAGCACCTCTGAGCCAATCACGCGACAACCTTGGGTGCCGCGGCACACCGGTTTGGAACCACTGTATTAAATGATTACTTTATCTACCTACTAAACTTTTATTTTTTTTACTAAAATACCAAAAAGAAAATAATTACTGCAGACAATACGTTTAAGCTCAAACAAATTTTTTAAAATGTATTTTTGTGACCAATTGATTAGTTTTTGAATAAAAGTAACCAAATTAAGTAGGTGAAGATTAAAACAGCAGATGTGAATATTATTTTTTTTATTAATTAAATCTTTTGGCGATCGATTTCGTCTTTTGTGACTTCATTAGGCCAGCTGGAAACAAGATATTTAATATAATTTGACAAAAGTAATACAATATATATTTATTTATCAATATATAAAGTTTTACATAAAAATTTTTTGATTAAACATTTATTCAATATTGATATAATAGAGTATATGTATTAAGAACCATATTCTTTATTTTTTATCTTTTAAAACATTATTTCGGAGAGGGGATGTAATAAGGAAGATGAATTCTTGGAATGTTTAATCAAAAATTTTATGTAAAACTTTATATACTGTATTACTTTTGTCAAATTATAGTAAATATCTTGTTTCCAGCTGGCCTGATGAAGTCCCAAAAGACGAAATCGCGAAAAGATTTAATTAATAAAAAAGATAATATTAACATCTTCACCTACTTAATTACAACAACTGCAGACATGGAGCAATACATACATCAAAAGTAACCAGAATATAAACGTAAACAAATATAATACTTGTATACTATTACATAAAGAGAGAGAGTTTGTTGTATTGTAATTAAGGCGGTTCTAATTGTAAATATTTCAATATAAACCACCTAAGTTACAATATATATAAAGGGTTGATTAAAAAATAAATAAAATAATATACTTAAATTGACTCGGACCATATTTATTTGTATAATTACTAGCTAATTTAATTTATTTCACAGGATTGAAATGAATGCTGACCCTTCAAAAGAGTTCTGCTCTAAGGGACAGAGCTAAAACTTATAATGAATTTTATTCTTGTTAAAATTTACAAATAAATTGTTATTTGTGCCCTAAAAGCAATGTTATAAACAAGTAAAAAAAAAAACATTTAATAATTTATAAAGTGTAGTGAGTGTGTCCCTTTTTCTAGGTGAGATTTAGGGCTTCCCTAGGTCAGGAGGCTATCAAAACGCTACGTGTCTCTGCGAGTGCTCTCTGATAAGAGCTCAAGTGGCCATAGATCAGCAGAAATTGTTCTGAGGAGAAAATACGAATTGGAAATTAGTGTCGCAGTTAAGGGAGGAAAAGAGAGGAAGACAAAACGAAGAAAAGGCTTTTGTCTCTTATCAACGCCGAGAGAAGGTGTAAATGGGATAAATAAGTAAAGAGAATATTTCTTTTATAATGATATTTTCATAAATTTATTTCTAAGGAATTTATTCTAAAATTATATCCATAAACCCTGGATGAATGTATTATCCTAGAGTTTGAGAATTAATTATGAAATTCCACTCAAATAAAGTGAAGTTTGTTAGAAAAGATTATCGATCGAATAAGAAATTTAACAGAATAATATCAAACTATCTTTAAAAACATTGCACCGGTATTTGAAATATAATACGCCTACATAAGTGTCGGGAAAAAGAAAACAGCAAAATCTCTTTCCCAGGTAGAAATTTATCTTAGTCGGACAAGTTATTAGCTTAGAATTAGGCTTTATTTAAGCTTAGAGTCTAAGATAGTTTTTTAAGCTTATTTCTAGCTTATTATTAGCTTAATATTAGCTTATTATTAGCTTATTATTAGCTTGTTATTAGCTAGTTTCCTTAGGTTGCTGCTATCTTATTTCTAGCTTATTATTAGCTTGTTTTTAGCTTATTATTAGCTTATTTTTAGCTTATTATTAGCTTATTTTTTAGCTTATTATTGAGCTTATTTTTAGCTTGTTTTTAGCTTATTATTAGCTTGTTTTTTAGCTAGTTTTCTAAGCTAATTTCAAGGTTCGTTTTTATCTTGATATCTAGCTTAAAGCAACCTTGCATTCCATTGATACTATAAGGTTGTATTGTATTCGAATAAGTAATTACTTTTATCTTAAGGTACTGATCAGGGCCGCAGGCAAACCCCCTCCCCCCTCCATAGCACCTGCTCTTCTATCAAATGTATATAAAAAAATTTTTTAATTTGAGAAAAATCATTTTGAATAATTATTCTTAATAAATATAAATTTGGCAGAGTATCAGTATATTAAATAAAATTTAAATTATAAATTTTTTAATTACTTAGAATGAGTGTAAATAGTAATCTAATATTATTCTTGAATTTTAACTCTTTTATTTATAATTTAAAAAAAAAGACCCCCTGCCTACCTGGAAAAACCCAAAAGGAAGCATTTGTAAACAAAAGAATTTACAGTTAGAGTGGACACAGGCAGCTTTGGTCAGGTTAGTCTACTCTAAACTTTAGGCCTGATAGGATCGTGAATTTTTTTTTTAGAATTTAAATTTGTGTTTTAAAAATTCGAGGGGTGCAAACTAATTTTTTAAATATCTCTTTTGCCCCCCCCTGAAAGACGCTATTCATCATTTATGTAAGTATATTTATTACATATAAAATAAATAAGAAATAAGCTTAAATGATTAAATATTTTTTTTTAGATTTTTAGGTCCAGTGCTATGCTTGGTTTCATAAAGAATATAACATGGTGATTTATTAACTGCATGTTTTAAAAATAAATATATATTGATAAATTATGTGATTTCTCATTTTTTGTAAAAAGTGGACTTACACCACTTTCAAAATAAATGGTCCATATATATGTATTTTATATCTTTTGTTTGTGTTGGAAAAATATTTTAAATAAAAATTTTATTTTTTGGCAAATACTTTTTTTTTAACTCAAAATACCATACCTTGCCCCCTTAGCTAGTTTTGTTAGCTAATTTTAAGCTTATTTTAAGCTAATTTCAAGCTTATTTAAGCTAACAAAACAACCTTGCCCCTTAGCTGGTTTTGTTAGCTAATTTTAAGCTTATTTTAAGCTAATTTCAAGCTTATTTTAAGCTAACAAAACCTTATTTTTAGCTAGTTTTTTTAGCTAATTTTAAGCTAATTTGGTAAGCTTGCTGCTAGCTATGCAAAGCGTTACAAAATAAGCTTAAACTGGTTAATTTAGTTAGCTAATTTTAAGCTTAAACTTAGAAAATTAGCTTAATATTAGCTAGTTTTAAGGTTGAATTTCTACCTGGGTGGGTGCCCTTTTCAGGTGAGATTGGGGTTCCCGAGGTCGGGAGGCTTCAAAACGCTACGGCTTGCGAGGCTCTGATAAGAGCAAGTGGCCATAGATCAGCAGAAATGTTTGAGAGAAATACGAATTGGAAATTAGTGTCGAAGAAGGGAGGAAAAGAGAGAAGACAAACGAAGAAAAGGTTTGTCTATCAACGCCGAGAGAAGGGGGTGTAAATGGGATAATAAGTAAAGAGAATATTTCTTTTATAATATTTTCATAAATTTATTTCTAAGGAATTTATTCTAAAATTATATCCATAAACCCTGGATGAATGTATTATTATCCTAGAGTTTGAGAATTAATTATGAAATTCCACTCAAATAAAGTGAAGTTTGTTAGAAAAGATTATCGATCGAATAAGAAATTTAACAGAATAATACTCACTTCTTTAAAACATTGCACCGGTATTTGAAATATAATACGCCTACATAAGTGTCGGGAAAAAGAAAACAGCAAAATCTTTTAGGAACTTCCTTATAAATATTTACATGGAAAAACGAGCATTCAAGTGTTCGTTCATGAGTGTCTCCATACAAATATTTATAACATAAGATAAATAGCTGGCAACGAACTATATCCTGCATAATTACTGCTTATTTCCCCTTTGAAGAACTATTTCAAACGTGTTCCGATAATTCACTATTATCAATCACAAAGAGAGTATATATTGAATTCTGTTTAAATTGAATTCTGTTCTTTTTAAAAGTGGTAAAAGGAAACCCCTATGAACATATATGTTATGGTATCTTCAATAAAATGTACAGCAAAAGCTTCTGTTAATCGATCAATAAACGAAAATCAAATGACTTGTACCAGATTTGAGTTTAAAGTGAATGAATAATAAACAACCAACAGGCTGTCTGAGTATATTGAGTTACATGGGAATTTAAAAAATAAATAAATAAAAATAAAAAAAAAAAAATACAAAAACAGGGAATGAACAAAAGATAATTTTACTATTTCATGCTTTCTCAATTATCTACAAATATAATGAATTTCCAAATGGATTAATTATCTAAAAGAGTAAAAACAAAAAGCCGAGATTTAATTTAAAAAAAAAGAAATATTAAATACAAATGATGTTTTATTATTTATTATGGTTGAAGGATTAAGAAATGAGAACAAATAAATTTGTTTTGTGAAAGAGAAGATGACATGAATAGAAACATAATAATAGATTAAGGATCTTTGAATGCTCGTACTCATTTAGGAGGATTTGAATTCGCCAAACCGAACACAGAATGTATAGTGAAGGAAAATAAAGCTATAGCCTATTTGCTATGAGTTATAAACAAAAAACTTTGTATATTAAATAAATAACTCTTAAATAAAGAGATAGATAATTTAATATCACTAAATATAATATCAAATGATGCTGAAAACACTAGGGGATTTGTTTCAATTTTTTTATTTTGAAGAACATTTCAACTTTTTCTTGGGTCTAGTTTGGCCAAAAGATATTTAATTTAATTAATTGTTTAATTTTGTAGAGTTTATATACTCGTAGATATATTTTGAAATATTTTATTTAAGAATAATATAAAATTTAAAAAAAAAATCAGAGCCCTTGTGGGGAGTGGGCCCCCAAATGACGCCAATGTTTTGATGTAATACACTTTACAACATTTCGACATTACGGTAGCGCAGTGGTTTCCAAACTTTATGTTACAACGCCTCACTTAAAAATATTTAATCATATGACGCCACCCCCTCCCTCCCCCATTTTGTAAAATAATACAAAAACAATGCTAACAAATATAAGTCAAATATAAATTTGTTATTAAAGTGGAGTCAAAAAAAAATTCCTAGTATGAGTAGCGAAAATTATTGTGACGTTTCGGCCTTCTTAAGAGCCGGAGAAGAGAATAAATGAAATTTTAATTTTGAATGAAAAATGACAATTTAATTTTGAAATTCAAATTTCATTTATTCTCGCCTCCGGCCCTGAAGATGGCTGAGACTAAGTGGCCTAAACGTCACAATAAAAGAAATAATTTTGGCTGAGTTTGGAAAATTGCTCGCTGTGGCTAATATTAGCGCCTCCCCTTAGACTAGTCCGCGCCTCCCTTGGAATAGTTTGGAAAAGGCTGCGGTAGCGAGTTTGTATTTTTTATAATGTTTCAACTAGAGCCACCGGCCATCAGTTTAGATTTAATTAAATATTTTTCGAGATCTATATAATTAAATAAGATATTAATATTCAAAATACCTTGATTCGGACTTTAACTGAGTCATAGATATATTTAAGAAGACTATGTTTTTGGTTGGTGAGGCCAAATGCCCCATGACCACCGGGAATCCAACATAAGATCTCTCACCCCTTTCCGGGGCATCGGCGTGCTGTCCATTGGAGGAGGAATATCAGCGCCTATGAGAATTGCCCTTCATTGTCACATCGTTTGGATGCTTGTTATAAATGAATTTCAAAGATAGTGAAAATTGTCAAAAATACAACTCATGAAAAAAAAAATTCTAAACTAATACTTTCTCTTTCTATTTAACGTATATATATATATATATATATATATATATATATATATATATATATATATATATATATAGGTAATATAAAGTAAAAATTTTTGCCTATAATTAAAAAATTCCCCTAATAATAAAGACCATTTAATTTGGTACTAATAATATACCATTTGGCCAAAATAAAATTAGTTGGAGAATTTATACTATACTATATATGTATTTTAAAGTTTTTTTTTTTCTCCCATGAATTAAGAAATAATAGAAATATTCATCTGCTTCTAATACCAATCTTGAAATTAGAGAAAACAGAAATAATTATTTCTCTTAACTAGAAAGAGGGAAATACACGTTTTGAGGGTCCCGCGATCTGTGTGTTTGTGAACAAAATATCTCAAGAACGAAAACAGCTAGGAGGTTGAAATTTTATATTTAAGTTCGTTGCCCCTACGGGACGTGACACGAAGCTTTTGAACAAAATCGGCCAAAAAGTACTAGTACTTTACTGATGCACTTTTTCAGTTTTTTTTTTTTCGATTTTCTCTAAAGATTTTGATTCAAATTCTAAAAATCATTTATCTTTTAGACGCTCTTTAAAATGTGTATTCTCAATTTGCTTTTAAAATTGTGTGAAGCACACTTTACTCTTGTACTTCATAGGAAAGATAGAAGAAATAACAAAATATAAATTTTACATCTTGAGTTTTAATATATTGCCTGAAACTAAATATAAAAAAATCTGGTGCATCATTAGCAAACATGTTCATACATTTTCATAGTAACAATATAGAAATAAGTGAGGCCAAACTTTTATCCATTAAGGGCGACTTTTGCTTAAAAAATGAGGTTTTTCGAGAAAAAAATTAATTTTGTAGTTAATTACTCGGGATTTATTTATTTATTCTATTAGAGGTTTTCTTTCTGCACCAAATGACATCCCATTTTGTCTGATCTGATTAGCCGTTCAGAATCTACAGTGGTTTAAACTTTAAAATGTGAATTTACCGCAGCGCGGTAAAATGAATTGATAGGAAAAAAATAAATGGTGAAATCTTTAGCTGAAAACTCATTCTTTCTAACCGTATATTCAACATAATTATACCTCTTAAGGCAGAGGAGTTATTCAAGTCGATAAACTTTTCCGTGCCCTCCTCCCTACCCGGCCACTATACATATGCATTGTAAGACCTTGTCACGTCAAAATATCTTTCTTTACATACGCAATAGTTTTTTTTACATTTAAAAAAAATGCTTCTCTTTTTTACGCGTTTTGTGCAAAAAAAAAAAAAAACTTCTAAATCATGTAAAAGACCCAACTCTTAGGGAGCGTACAAGTATTACGTAACGCACTTTTTGAAGATTTTTGACCCCCCCTTGTAACGCGCCGAAAGATTTTTCTGGACTCCCCCCCCCCTAGACGTTACGTAACGCTCAAGTAGCCATTTTTATCTAAAAGTCACAATTATGTTGCGCAAAGTATCGGAAAGTCGCTAAAATATCAGTTACGTAACGCGTTGTTCACCCCCCCCCCCTTCCCCCCCCAAATTGCGTTACGTAATACTTGTACGCTCCCTTACAGGGCTATTTGAATTTTTTTGACATTTTGAGAATACAAATATCTATGGTCTACGATTAGCTACAATGAGGATGCTACATTTCTAATATATATTTGCTAGTCAGAGGTGCCAACCACCTTCAACAATAGAAACTTTAGTTAAAGTCTGTCAAAATACCGCATAATTCGCATATTATTATGTATTTCATATACAGTGATCAAAGAATATATAAATATGTTTATATATGTTTTTGTATTGTTTTACGGTTGCTGTTTTGCTTTTATATATATCAATAAATCGTTTTTTGTTCTGGTTCAACCACAACTAATTTTCTCTTAACTCTTTTAAATTATTTAAAAGGTTATGTGCCCAGGTTCACGCTAGTTGCGGAGAACATTAAGAAATATTAGTTAAGAGAAAATATATTAAAGCAAACCAAGGCAAGTTAAGAAGTATTTGAGAGGTATCATTTTTATTTAATATTGATTTATATTTACCTTTGGAGGCTCGTACTATGGCTGCTGAAAAATTAGATATTTCATCTATTATCAAATTTTCAGGAGATAATTACCTTCAATGGAAATTTCAAATTTCCTGTGCTCTAAAAGCCAAGGGTTTATTAAGTATTGCCACTGGTGAATCTCGAAAGCCTACAGAAGAAAATAGACCCAAAGAAAAAGAAAATTGGGAGAAAAATGATGCCCAAGCTATGTTTATTATAACTGCCTCAATGGATTTCAAACAGATAAGTTTAATCCAAAATTGTCAATCATCTAGTGAAATCCTTAGAAAATTAGATTCTATTTATGAACAAAAAACAGAAACAAATAAAATGTTATTACATGAACGTTTCCACCAATATAAGATGTCAACAAATGACACTATAGCCCAACATGTAGCTAAAATAGAAACGCTAGCTCGTCAAATTAGAGAGAGTGGTGACAATATTAGTGATATGGCCCTAATAACTAAGATTTTGTCAACTCTACCTTTGAAATATAGAAGTTTTCGTCAAGCCTGGTTATCTATGCCAGAAGAGAAACAAACAGTATCGAATTTGACGGCAAGATTAATTGATGAAGAAGCGAGTTTGTCCGCTCAAGAAGCCACTGATAGTGCTTTGGCAACAACTTTTGAAAAACGTTCTAATACTGATGAAGACAAGAAGAAGCAAAACGCAAGGAAAATGGTCACATGTTATAATTGTCAAAAGAAAGGTCATTTTGCGAATGAGTGCCGCAATCCTAAGAAAAATACAAGATGGAATAAATCATATGAACCTAACTCAAAAACTCAATCCAACTATTCAGCATTTAATACTGAACTACTATTTTCAACAACAACCTCAGAAGAAAATTCGTGGTTCCTCGACAGTGCAGCTTCAAGGCATATGACAGGACATAAAGAATTTTTCTTTAAGATTGATAAAGTTGAAGATCACAATGTGAAACTCGGAGATGGTTCAAACTTGAGAATAGCTGGAAAAGGAGAAATTAAAATACAAAAATATCTAAATGGAGAATGGTATGATTCGATTTTGAAAGACGTCTTGTATGTTGAAGGTTTGAAAAGAAATTTATTTTCTGAAGGCACCTTATCAAGAGCTGGTTTTAAAATTATAAAAGATGGAGAAGTTGCTGAAATTCTTGAAAATGGCAAAGTAGTTGCTTGTGGTCATCTCCAATCAAATAATTTATACAAGATGCTCTTCAGGACTGTTTTTCAAGATGAAGCAAATTCAACTGAAAAATCAAATTTTAGATTATGGCACGAACGATTAGGTCACATAAATTCGACCTATATGAAAGAAATGATATCGAAAGGAATTATTAATGATATTGAAAATATTGAAATGGAAAATTTTACATGCGAAGGTTGTGCTTATGGAAAGCAACATAAATTTTCATTTTCTTCTTCTGAGAATATAAAACTAAAGCCAGGTGAGCGAATTTTTAGTGATTTGTGTGGTCCGATGTCCAAGTCTTCTATTGGAGGAGCTCGTTATTTTCTTTCTTTTAAGGATGACTACTCAGGATTTAGAGTTGTATACTTTTTGAAACATAAAAGCGATACTCTTCAATATTTCAAGGAATATATGAAATTATTAAAAAATAATTTTGGTCGAAATATAAAGGTTCTTCACACCGACAACGGGACCGAATATGTAAATCATGAATTTAAAAATTTTCTTTCACAAAAAGGAATTATTCATGAAAGAACGGCTCCATATACACCTGAACAAAATGGTCGAGTTGAGAGGGATATGCGAACCGTAGTTGAAAGTGCTAGAGCAATGCTTTATTCAAGAGAGGTACCATTAGAACTATGGGCAGAAGCGGTGAATACAGCTGTCTATATTCTAAATAGAACAATTTCAATACAAACGCCGAATTCAACTCCTTTTGAATTATGGACGGGCAAGAAAGCATCACTCAAGCATTTACGAACATTCGGTACTCAAGCTTATATGTTCATTCCTGATGAAAATAGAAAGAAATTAGACAAAAAGTCCATTAAAGTAATTTTTGTTGGATACGATGGATATTCTAACAATTATAGACTTTTTGATCCATTTTCAAAGAAGATTCACATTTCAAGAAATGTTATTTTTGATGAATCAAATAATAAATGTTCATATCCTCCTGAATATACAAAATTAACTATAGAAAAAGAACCTGAAAAAGAAATTAATAAAGAAGAAAATAAAGAAATTTTTCAAGATAAACAGAATGAAAATGAAAAAGAAGTTCAAAGAGAAATAAATGAAGAAGAAACTAAAAGAAATAATTATAATTTACGATCAAGAGAAAATATTAAATTACCTAATAAATATAATTATGAAGCGATGTATATCGAAGAAGAACCAATAACTTTTGAAGAAGCAACAAAATCGCCAAATAAGGAAAAATGGATGGAAGCCATTAGAGAAGAGTTAGATTCTCATGATTTAAACAATACATGGACTATTGTACCCCGACCTGAAAATAAGAATACAATAGGATCGAAATGGGTTTTCAAAATAAAAAGAAACACTTCTGGAGAAATTACAAGATATAAAGCCAGACTTTGTGCAAAAGGTTTTACACAAAAAGAAGGCATCGATTATAAAGAAACTTTTTCTCCAACAACAAGGTATGACTCAATAAGATTTCTTCTATCTGTTGCAGTTCAAATGAATTTAGAAATTATACAATTTGATGTTAAAACCGCATTTCTCAATGGGGACCTTGAAGAAGAAGTTTACATGGAACCTCCTGAAGGAACCAATATTGATGAAACCAAGGTTTGTCGTCTCAATAAGTCACTTTATGGATACAAAGGACAAATAAATGATCCAAATGTAAAGCTGACGGCGGCATCAACTGAAAAAGAAAATCTTGACTTACCTTACAGAGAAGCTGTCGGTAGTTTAGTTTTTCTCGCCACAGTAAGTCGACCAGATATAGCTTTTGCAGTGAGTCAAGTTAGCAAATATTGTAATAAATATGATATTAATCACTGGAACGCTGTAAAGAAGATAATAAGATACTTGAAAGGAACACAGCACTTAGGTATTATGTATCAACGAGACACTGGTCATATTAAAATAAAAAGAGAAATTCTTTATGTCCTGTCATATGCCTTGAAGCTGCACTGTCGAGGAACCACGAATTTTCTTCTGAGGTTGTTGTTGAAAATAGTAGTTCAGTATTAAATGCTGAATAGTTGGATTGAGTTAGGTTCATATGATTTATTCCATCTTGTATTTTTCTTAGGATTGCGGCACTCATTCGCAAAATGACCTTTCTTTTGACAATTATAACATGTGACCAAAGTCCCTATGCAGATTCTTTCTATATATATAATTCGCTTATGTCCGTTTGTCTGTCTGTCTGTCACTCACTCTCTTTTTGAGCAACTTCCTGTTGGAATTTTGAAACGAAATTTTATATGCTTAAAGAGGACCTTGTAGGGATTACAGAAAATTTATTTTCATCCCGAAATTCCTATAACTTTTTGAGTTAGTAATTCTTAAAGTTATTTCGATTTCTCCCATAGGAAATATATAGAGAAATATTTTTGTATTCTTTGCATTTGTGTATTCTATGATGGTAAACAAATCCTCAAGTATGCACTGGATTGGAATCTATATATATAATTCCAGGGGTTGCCCCCGAGTTTGGCGTAGTAGGTAGCGTGCCTACCTCCTATACCAAACGTCGCGGGTTCGGATCCAGGCAGTCCGATGATTTTATTTAAGCCATTTGGATACCAGATGGCTTAAATAGAAATGCCTGAACCCCCCAATATATATATTATACTTACAACGGTTATCGTCTAAAGTCTTAAATGGCCTGAGCTGCCGAAAAGACTGCGTGAATGTGTGTGTGAGTGTGAGAGTGAATGAGAAAAAAGTGTGAATGTTTTAAAAAAAAAAAAAAAATTCCAGGGGCGTATATAGAACTTTTTTTCGGGGGGGGGGGGCCCGAACTGAAAATTTTTCTGCGGAAAATTTTTTTTTTTAAGAAACTAAATTTTTTTCACACGAAATTTTTTGCGGAACATTTTTTCCTTTGCGGGACCAAAGTTTTCCATCGTGCGGAAAACTTTGTTGCGCTGATGTCTGAATATCCCTATATATGTATATGTGTTTGGGAAATTTCGGGGGGGGGGACCCGGGCCCCCTCGGCCCCCCTTATATACGCCCCTGTATAATTCGCTAATGTAAACTCAAAATTTTTCAAGTTTTTTAGAGAAAAGGTTTTAGGGAACCTTTTTAATAAATAATAATAAATGAATCATTATTAGTGAATGAATGAATGAATTAAAATTAATTTTTTTTAAGAAAGTGAGGGTCTATATTTATAATTCGTAATGTAAACTCAAAAATTTTTTTCAAGTTTTTTTTAGAGAAAAGAGTTACTTAGGGAACACTTTCATTAATAAATAATAATAAATGAATCATTATTTAGTGAATGAATGAATGAATTAAAATTAATTTTTTTTTTTTTTTTAAGAAAGTGAGTTGTGTGTGTGTGTGTGTGTGAGGGATGAAGGAATCAACAATGTTGGTTGGTGTGAATGAGAGGAGGAGGAGGAATAGTGAGATTGAGACCGACTAAAGGTGAGAGGAGAACGACGGCGACTGCGTGCGTGGGTGGGTGGAGCTCAAAGGAGCGGGGGGGGGGGGAAGAGAGGGAGAGGAAGAGCAGCAGCAGCAGCAGCAGTAGCAGCAGCAAGAGAGGGGAGGAAGTGTGTATCCATCCATCCCCACCAGTTGGCCCTCTCGTCGTCGCCGCCGGCCGCCACCACCGCCGCCGCCGCCGCCGTCGCCGCCGCCGTTCGCATTCAATCCAACCCAAGAGCAGCAGCAAGCAAGCGTTGGCCCAATCAAGCCGACCAGTAACCATCTTGGCGTTGGCTGTATGTGACAGGGAGGGCCTCCTCTCGCTCAACAACAATGCCCTCTGAACTTGAGGATTTAGTGCTCAAACCTGATTTACTTGTTAATAAAGATTGGCTTCTTGGCCAATTGCGAGTTAATCCTGATAAATTAATTATCCTTGATTGCCGGGCAAGTAATGAATATGTCGAGTCGCATATCCGGAATGCCGTCAACCTGTCCATCCCGAGTATTATGCTTAGACGATTACTTAATGGTAAAATTGATCTTTTATCAACGATCAAGTGCCGGGATTTAAAACAAAGGATTGCCGCATCATATAAAAATAATATTTTCGTGTTATACGGTGACGCGCCAATTGAACTAAAAAATAGCCAGCATTCATATACGCTCAAAGTGCTCGCCAAACGACTCATACAAGATGGATGTCAGATTGTGTGCCTCGAAGGTAAGCTTTTTTCTCTCTCTATTGATTCCAATCTAGAAATAAACCAAACAAAAACAACGGCCATGTTTGAACTTGTGTGTTAAAATTAATCCTTTTTTTTTATTTCGCTAAATTCCCTCCCTCCCTCCCTCCGTCACACACACACCCCTCTTCCCCCCCCCCTCATTTGACGTTTCAAGTCATTGATAATATCGTTATTTGATTAAAGAGCGAGAGAGAGAAGGTGAAGTAATGAATGAATGAAGCCGAAATTCAACTCATGACATGACATAAGTGAGAGAGAGAGAGAGGGAAAAGATATTGGCTAGCCATTGGGCGGCGGTGATTTAAAAAAAATGCTCGCTGCCTTGACAGGAAATGGCCAATTATGCCCAACACTAAAAAGGATCCCATCGGTAGCAGGGGCAATAATCGTTTCCTGTCTCGCTCAGGTGGCTCGTTCTCGTTCACTCACAATGTCAATGTCGTCGTCGTCGTCGTCGTCGTTGGGAAATGAGTGGGTGGATGCCGTCTTTGTGTGTTATTGGGAGGCTGTCGAGACTCTCGGTCTTAAGGAAAAGGCGTGGTTGCTATTCGAAGAACAGCCAGGCCTCTGAACCTTCAAATTAATTTTTTTCTCACGGTCTCTAAAACCTGCTTTGCTTTAATGCATCTCTCTCTCTCTCTCTCACACTCCCTCGTATATAGTCATCCAAAAAAAGAATTTCCTCATTTATACATCACAGTATACTGAAATTTTTATTTATTATTTGAAATTCCTGCTGGAATTTTTTTTACCCGAGGTGTTTTTAGACATCTCAAAATCTTAACCGTAGCCATCTACCGACATCCCGTGAAATTAAAATTATTTCTGCCTAAAATACAATAGGCATCAGCAAGCAAAAATAAATAAATTTTATTTATATGATTAATTATATAATAATAATTGTGAGATTTAATTAGTTTAATTTTTTTTTTTAGAAAGAAAATTTAAAAATTAAAAACATTTAAGCCCTCGGTCCTTGGTGTAATGGTTAGCGTGCTGGCCATTTGTACCAAGGGTCGCGGGCTGGCATCCCGTCTTATGCGACAATTTATTTCAATTGTATTAGCTACCGATCCAATTGAAATAAATAGAGACGCGGGCCTTCGAAGCCTAAACAGACCTTAATTTAAAAAAAAAAAACATTTATAATTTTTTAATTTATTTTTTTTAAAGCCCTTTTTGGCTACTGAGGCCATTTAGGGTTTTGACTTTATTGCATAAATTTTTAATACAAAGTACCGATGTCTACCGATTGCTCGCTTTATAATTTTTTAATTTTCATGTATGAACTATGTTATGCATGAAGGAACCAAGCGCCACTAACCCAAATCTGATTGTAAACAAAACCAATGGCAATGACTTTTTTTTATTTTATAAGAAAAAAAAGTGCACAGAGTAATAATATTTTTAAGGGGGTTCAAGAGCGACGTCTAAACGTACTTTTAAAAAAACTAGACTATTATAAGGAATTTTTCAATGCGGTTTTTCTTTTAAATGAATTAAATTCATAAGAGATTATTGGGATATCGAGCTAAAATTTGTTTAATGACTTATTAAAAAATTATCGTAATTAATTTTTTTGTTATCAAGCAAATACAAAAAACAATCTGTCCCAATAATCTTTAGTTTTTTTTTAATTTAAAAATAAATTTATTGTTATTATTAATCACATATTAATTAAGAAATTTTTAAAATATGCTTAGATGATTTATTTGAAATTCAACTGTCAAATTAGTTCAGTATTCTTAAAACAGATGGCAGGCTAGTCTAACAGACTATATAGAATTAGCCTAAATATGGCCTATATTTATATATTTTTATGCTTTTATAAAAGATACATAACATATAATAACATTTATAAAGTATTTATTATTAAAAGATCAATGGAAATCAATCAAATCCATCTCTTGGCAAATTTTCGTAATAGGTGTTGTTTTTTGGCTTACTTTTGAAGACATACAACGCCCTCTTCTCGGGAAAAACATGCGTAACTTCTACCTCCTGAACCCCTTAAATAAAGAGGTAGATCTTTTTCCCTACAAGATGGCGGTATTATTTCAATTTCGATCATAATGGCGCTTGGTTCCTTCATGCATAACATGGCATAAATAGCCACCAAGATCGTTGCACTAGAGCAGTGTTCCCAACCTTTTGAAGTCCACGGCATCCCAAAAGTGTGTTGGGACACTAGGGGCACCATTCCTTTCTTTTTCCCAAATTTTTTTTTTTTGTGATTATTGTTGGCTAACCAAAATTTGTTCCGGATGCAACTAGACACTTTTGGAAATGGACGACACATATATAGAAAGTATTAGATTCATGTCAAAAATTTCGATGTCGAGATTTTAATGGATATAGGTTCCTTGAATCGAAATAGTGGTTTTCGCAACATGGTCTGTGTGTGTGTCTATGGGTGGAGATAGGCGGAAACGCCCAAGGGCCATTACTGAATGTGTGAGATAGTGTGTATGAGTTTGGGTTCAATTTAAAGCATGAAGGAATTGAGCTAAGAGGTTGAAATTTTCTATTTACCCACCTAGGGTCTGAAAATAAGCTTTTGATCAAAATCGGCCAAAAAGTATTAGTACTTTACTGATGTACTTTTTCCAGTTTTTTTCGATTTTCTCAAAATTCACTCAAACGATTTTGATTAAAATTGAAAAATCAATTATTTCTTAGATGCTCTTTAAAATGTATATTCTCATTTTGCCATTGAAATATTCTGAAGATCACTTTACTCTTGTACTTCATAGAAGATAGGACAAATGGTTGCCATGGAACAAAATATAAATATTTTCCAATGTTTATAAATTTTACATAATGAATTCTAATATATCGGTGGAAACTAAATATATGTCGACACGAAAAATCTGGTGTGACAGCACACCAGATTTTTTTTGGTTTATCTGAATATCTCGCGGCACCACTTAGCCATTCTCGCGGCACCCCGATTGTGAACCACTGCACTAGAGCAATGCCATTTGAGTTCTTCCTCTCCTTGGGAAAGACAATTCAATTTATGAAACAAATTAAATCACCCAAATAAAATATAATAAAAATTGTTATATTAATATAATTAAATTTCTATTGTAGAAATATTATTATGAATAAAATGTTTATTCAATATTACATTCCTCTTTTGGGGATTCATGTGGTATAGAAAAAGAAAAATGCGATATACTTTACAGAATCGTAATTATTTATTGTGTCGATATACCGTATATTTAGTTTCCGCCGATTTATTAGAATTCAAGATATAAAATTTATAAACTTTATGTTAATATGGCCTGCAATCTTTCCTATTAAGTACACAAATAAAGTTTGCTTTTGAAGGCAAAATGAGAATATACATTTTAAAGAGCACCTAATAAATAAGAGATTTTGAATTTTAATCAAAATCGTTAGAGCGAATTTTGAAAAAATAATGAAATACTGCCAAAGTGCTAGTACTCTTTGACCGAATTTATTTAAAAACTTTCCTGTCAAGCCCCAGGGGGGTACCTAACTAATTAATGATAGCCACAAATCATATTATTTGAAATTCCTTTTTGGATCCCACGTTTATTTAACCGAGATACGTTCGTGCACGAAGGCACACCTCAATCGGACGTTACATTATTGCCTATCTCTAACTCCTCCTTCGTTCCTTTCTAGCTGGTGAACTAATCCCCTATTTTTGGTTCCTTTTATCCAACCCCCTCTATGCTATGAAGGATGCCCTGGTTCTGGGAGGGACTTTGTATTTTATATACGAACAAGTAATACAGTAGTATAGCTAAAAATCTGGTGTGACTGGCGCACAGCGCACAACTTTCTCTTACCTTCGGTAATCGAAAGTTGTGTTCTGTGCTTGTCACACCAGCTTTTTCGTGTCGAAATATATTTAGTTTCCGCCAATATATTAGAAATTTAAGATGTCAAAATTATAAACATGGGAAAATATTTATATTTTGTAACCATGGCAACCATTTCTCCTATCTTTCCTATGAAGCACAAGAGTAAAGTGTGCTTCAAACAATTTTGAGAGCAAAACGAGAATATACATTTGAAAGAGCATCTAAAAAATGATTGATTTTTGAATTTAAAAAAAAATCGTTGGAGCGAATTTTGAGAAAATCGAAAAAAACTGAAAAAGTACATCAGTAAAGTACTAGTACTCCTTGGCCGATTTTGATTAAAAAGCTTATTTTCCGGTCCCGCGGGGTGTTTAACTTAAATATAAAATTTCAGCCTCATAGCTCAATTCCTTCATCCGCTTAAAATTGAACACACACCCCACACACCCACACCCACAGACAGACCATGTCGGGAAAACCACTTTTTGGATTCAGGGGACCTCAAAACGTGAAGATCCATCAAAATCTCGACATCGAATTTTTGACATGAATCCAATACTTTCTCTCTTATATATATATTACATATATACATAGGTAAGAGAAAGTAAAAAAAATAATGCAATCACCGTATTGTATTGGATTCATATATAAATTCGGGTCGAAATTTTGAGGTTCAAAAAATCTGGTGTGACTGGCGCACAGCACACAACTTTCTCTTACCTTCGGCTAATCGAAAGTTGTGTACTGTGCTTGTCCACCAGATTTTTTGTGTTGACATGTATTTAGTTCCCGGGAGTAGGGAATATTTTTTTTTTTTTATAAAAAAAACATTCACCCTTTTTCTCATCACACTCACACTCACACTCACATTCATACAGTCTTTTCGGCAACTAGGCCATTTAAGACTTTGACGATAACCGTTGTAGAGAATATATCTATTGTGGGTTGAGGCATTTCTATTTAAGCCATCTGGTATCCAAATGGCCTAAATAAATCATCAGACTGCCCGGGTCGAACCCGCGACGTTTGGGTAGGAACTATTTGAATTCAGATGTAAAAATTTATAAGTATGGGAAAATATTTATATTTTGTAACCATGACAACCATTTCTCCTATCTTTCCTATGAAGCACAAGAGTAAAGTGTGCTTCAAACAATTTTGAGAGCAAAACGAGAATATACATTTTGAAGAGAGCATCTAAAAAATAATTGATTTTTTGAATTTTTAATCAAAATCGTTAAAGGGCAATTAAAATCGAAAAAAACTGAAAAAATTACATCAATAAAGTACTAGTACTCTTTGGCCCATTTTGATTAAAAGCTATTTTTCCGGTCGGGGGGTGTTTAACTTAAATATAAAATTTCGGCCTCGTAGCTCAATTCCTTCATGCCTTAAAAGTGAACAC
>JAKCPI010010050.1:0-17800 GCA_023213315.1 Euborellia annulipes
CTATAGTTTGTTAAAACGGTACAAAATTGACATTTTATTTAAAACTACGGTATGATCAAGAAATATAAAAAAAAACGGTACTGTCCCGTTCAAAACTGTAGGCCGAATGCCATCCTACCAATATTTAAAAAAGGATTTTTTTTTATCATTATGGTTTAATAAGATTGATTTATATTTAATAATAAGAAAAAAATAAAAAATATCCAGGAAAAATAGATGTCTTGAAATGGAAAAAAATTCGAAGGATTACAAAATTGAAAAATTAACTTTATTTTGTATTAAAGTAGTAGTTTTTTGAGCTAAACTCAACAAATCTAGGGATAATTGCAAAAAAAAAATATTAAAATACATTACTCTCCCTCTTCCCCTAAATCTCATTAGGTGTTTTTATTTTTCAATTGATTGATTATCATCCCTAACGAAACAACTGTGACATGTTTCAATTCTTCGAATTCATTTTATTTATAATGACAAATTAGAATTATTTTTTTTTGCAATATAAAATAAAAGTATTCCAAAATAAAAGGAGGGAAATTAAATACTTACTGTAAGGATCATATCTTACGAGTTCCAATTTATCACCTAAACGTTCTCGGACCCAATTGAATTTATGTCCAGAGACAATACTTTCCATCGATACAAGAATATATCTGTTTATTAATATAGAATAAATAAATTAACATGACAAAATGATTTTAATATTTCTAATAGAATATTTTTTACTTACTTGCTCTTAACTTTCTTGAGTAAAACATTTGTAATAAACATTTAAGATTTCGGAAGAATAATTTTTAAGTAATTAATAATCTATAAATATGTTTAATTAATAAAAATAAAAAGACTTTTAAAAAGTTTAAAAACTTTTTGATTGCTCTCTAAATTTTCTAACCTCTAAGCCAGTGCTGCCAACCAAAATGTCCAAAAAAAGCCAGAGATTTCGAATGAAAATATTTTTTACTTAACATTTGAAAAAAATATTTGTTAATATAATTGGAATTATTTTATGATGAACAATAAACTAGGAATTATTTTATTCAAGATTTACTTGTTTATTTTTTGAAAAATTAAAAAAAAGTCGACCTACAGCGCTCTACTGCGGAGAAGATAAGAAGCTTTATTCCCTGACAAGAAGTAAAAATTTCAGATTTTTTAAATAAAAAATAATTGGAATAGTTTTTAATCAATATTTACTTATTTATTATATAATATAGAGATTTATATTATTTTAATTTAAAAAAAAGTTGACAAAGAAGCAATTTGATTATAGGTTAAAATATTGACATGTTAATATCTATATACTAGATCCATTTATTCCTTAGATCATCTAATCCTGATTTAATCAATTATTTGAAAAATTGCTGTCTTTATAATCTATGTTGTACTCTTCAAGATCGAGAAAATATTTTCTTAGCATTATTATTAACAATGTGTTCACAAAGTGTAAAAACCCAATCTAATAGCATTAAATGGTCCCCTGCTGAGATTATGACTTTGATTGAAGCATACAAAAATGAGCCGTCATTATACAACTTTTCATCAGACAAATACTACAACAACGTAAGAAATGATAGTCTGAAAAGAATTGGAGATGCAGTTCGTTTTATAAACCCCATTATCCAAGACAGAGATTGTGTGACAAAATTCCGTGCTCTAAGAACTCAATACAACAAAGAAAGATCTAAAGTGTTAACTTCAAAGGCTAGCGGAAAGGAATTAGACGACGTAAGTTCATAAACATATCAAAAAAATTCAAAATATAAAAAATACCTAAATTACGAATATTTTGTTTTAGGTTTACAGACCTACTTTATGGTATTACTCGTCATTAAAATTTCTCGATCCATATATCACTCCTAGAAAAGAGGGGAATTTCACGGATGGTCAAGCGAGGAGTACATGCAACCAGGTATTGAATATAAATTTCATGAAATTTGATATTTTTTGTGCTCTTTGCAACTTTATAATTTCTAATTACACTTTCAATTTATTAGGATAGTACAAGCTCTCAAACTATCCTTGAGGAAAGTTTCAACTCGGTCGGTGAATTAACGGTTTATATCGAAGAAAATGAGTTATCCAGCTCTGGAATGTCTCCTTTAGTCTCTAGTCATATAGAAGAAGCTCCAGAAAAACATCAAGATAGTGGAGTGCCTAAAGTGGAAAAAAATATTGAACCTTTGAGTATGTCACCACATCTACTTGGCACGGATGCACCATTAAGCCCAGCATTATCGACGTCTTCTGGGAAATCAGGCGACTGCCCCCACGAGTTTCTACTCGTTCTAGGAAACGAAATAGAAATGATGACTCTAATCTTATTGAAGTTTTAGAGTTATTAACTGACTCTTTAAAAAACCCTGTTGTTGTTCCTCAACCTAATCCCCGTGATCCATTAGAAAGCTCTCTTGCTTTTCTCGGATCTATCTTACGAACAATTAAAAACGAAGATCTTAAATTTGCTGTCATAAGGAATTTGACGCAAACAGTATTAAATGCACACAAAGAAGACATAAAAAGGTCCAAAAATATTTAATTAAGAATGGCATTGTACACTTTCACTTTCATATATATATATTAGGGTGGTCCCTATTCTGGACTTTTTCGAATTTTTTTCGACATTAGACGCATATAGGTTCCAAATATATAAAAAATAAACTTTTTCGTGCATGCCCCTCTAACCTGCCTCTATAGACACATGATTTGTAAGACGTTGTCACGTCAAAAAATTCCTGGCAAATTTCAGCTCTTAATATTAATATTAACCCGTCTCCCACAGAATTATTTTATTTGTATATCTGGAACTGATTTACGACTAGTGTCGAAAAAATTGGAAAAAGTCCAAAATAAGGACTACTCTAATATTATATATATATAAAATAAATTATTTTTTTTTCGCGAATTTCTAGTTATTTATTTAATACTCTTGATTATGTTAAATAAAGATTAGTACAGACTTTTTTTTAAGCTACTGACTTGATTGATTTTTCTAAAGGAAAAATAAATCAATAAAGAGGAGAAAGTTACTGCTGGTTGTCAGGTCGTATTGACGTTTAGGTAAGAAAAAATATTTCAATTTATTTTACCTTTTTTCAGGATCTTTAATTGACTGGACGACTGTAGTGTGCAAAGATTGTGTATACTATAGTCTAGACGAAAACCTAAACGTCAAAACGAGAAGAAACTTTCTTTTCTATTGATTGATTCATTCCTCTGGCTGTTTCTACATAATCCTAAAAGATATAATCTAAACTTAATTATATTCCTGTAAGATGAGATTCTTTATATTGATAAATGAATTTAATTAAAAAAACAATAAGCATTATTTATAATTTTAACATTATATGTTTCACATACAGATATATAAATAAGCTTATATATATATATATATATATATATATATAAAATTATATATACACGGTATATATACGGTTAAATCGCGTTGGTTGTGAAGTTTCGATTCCCCTTTTGCAGTCATTTTCAAAAGTTAAATAGATAATGGTGAAGATGAGTTGTTTGTCTTACCTCCACCATTACCTCTTAATCCAAAAAGCCGAAACGTCAAGTACATCTCAATAACCAATGCGAAAGAGACAAATTGCCTTCATCCTAGAAAACCTCCCAGAATATATATATATTAAATCGTCTTTTAATTTTAACCACTACTCCTTCAATAGATTGTATTCCTTTTACATATTAGCACTAGCTATATCGTCATACTGCCACTTGACAACACCAGCAGTATTTAAATAATCGCAGAACTTATCACGCACTTCCATAGCTGTAGCTGTGCACTTTTTGCCCACTTGTTGTTCAATACTGGCAAGATTGCATGACAACTTATCAGAATTTATCTTCATACATTCTGCTGGTATATACCTCTCACAATTTTTTGATATCAAATAATTATGAAGAAGAACACAACAATACGTTATATTTTCCACCTTGTCCACTGACAGCGGGATTGTTTCTAATAGGATACGGAATCTGTTTACAAGTATCCCAAATGCAATTTCTGATGTTCTTCTAGCTCGGTTCAATCTATAATTAAATACTTTCATCTCTTCGGAGGTTTGTCGATCAGGATAGGGTTTCAGGAGATTTGTCTTTAAAGGAAACGCGTCATCTCCAACTATAACAAAAGGCAAATTATGAGCAAATCCTGGCAAAGGACTGGGAGAAGGAAGATTTAACGAGTTTGACTCCAATTTAATTCCTAACTGGCTTTCTCTGAATACGGCTGAATCATGCTTTCTACCGATGCGACCAATATGAACAAAAATAAATTTATATTCGGCATCAACAAGGCCTAATAAAACAATGCTGTGACCGCCTTTAGGATTTAGGAACAATGATCCATCTTTTCTCTGAGGTCGAAAAGTAATATGCTTTCCATCTAGGGCACCAACACAATGGGGAAACTGCCAGACAGATTGGAATTTATCTGCTATTTGTCCCCAATGTTCAGCTGTAGATGGAAAAGGTATCACTTGTTTTTCCAGCACAGCAATAATGGCATTTATTACCGTTGGCACAATCAATGAAATAGTGTTAGGCGCAATCCGAGCTGAATTTGCTAAATGTGTATAACTGCTGCCAGTAGCGAGATATCTCAGAGTCACGCTGAGCCGATCTTTGGGCGATATCGCTTCTCGCATGACAGTGTTCTTTTTTTCTACAAACGGAGTGATAAGAGAAAGAAGCTCATGAAATATGTCCTCTTCCATCCGAGTAAAATTGGAGAATGATGCTGGATCTTCAGGACTAAATAAAGAACATAAAAAAAAGATATAATTGAAATAGAAGAAAATAATAAAATCAGTTGGTGTTTCTGAATAAGAGAAAAACCTACCTGAGTTCATTAAACAGCATTAAGGTGCTGTCATTATTATTTCTCCGCATTAACCATTCGCGACACCAAAGTTTTCGTTTTTCTCTTCTTCTTCTTCTTCGGACCATTTCAATTATCAAAATGGAAACCACTGTAACAATTCGTCTACGACGAATTATTTCTAGTGAAACCATTGAATCCATTATATTATATTTAAAAACTTGGTATTTGAAATACAAATGTGAAGAAAACAAACAGGCCAGGCATCCAACCCCACAGATCAGATATTCCCTGGATCAGACACAATCAGGGAAAAAACATTGATAAACATAGACCAGGGAATAAACAGAACATACACAATCATAGACAGAGTAGTAGTTTTGTAGTTTTATACAGTTTTATACAAAAATTGCGGATAAAACTATATAAAACGTATAAAATGTGACAATCTGATTGATCGTGTAAGGGCTCCTTAAAACTCGGATGCGCATGCGCAAACCCGACGAGAAAGGAAATTCAAAAAAATAATTTATAACTAGAATTAGTCATATTTTTGGCTAATCTTTACTATAAAGTTAGATCCCACCAGAGAGCACTGACGTGCTTTACTCACGATTCTCTCGTTCTCCACTTTGTGATTCGTTCTTTGAATTTAAAACAAGGGCGGATCCAGAGGTGTTTCTCGGGGGTGGGGGGTAATTTGGAGTGACTCGTCGCACAGCACACTATTTTTTCTTAATTTCAGTAATTTAAAGGCGCATCCTGTACTTGTTTGCCAGAATATAAATACAAATCAAATTTTTAAGTATTAATTTGTAAAATTTTACGTGAAAAATAAATTTTTTTGCAAAAAAAAGGTATTTTTTCAAATCTCGGGGGGGGGGTAATTATCCCCTTTACCTCCCCCCCTTGTATCCGCCCTTGTTATAATTAAAATCGCCTTGATAACACTGTGATAACAATCGGGTGCGCATGCGCATCCGAGTTTTATACATTTTATACGTTTTATACAGTTTTATCCGTTATTTTTGTATAAAACTGCAAAATCAAGTATAAAACCCAACTCTGATTTTAAGGAAAGAGTTGACATCTAGTGTCATCATTCAGAATTAAGTAGTCCCTCTATCTTTGAGTTCATCTACTTGTTAATAGGTGGCAAGACTCGAAAAGACTTCTATAAAAAATTAATTTATTTATTACAAAATTAATTAAATTAAATACCTTTTGGCCGGGAAATGGCCTAAGGCTATCCCGTAAATAAAAAAAAAAAAAAAATACCTTTTGGCCAAATTTGAGATGCCTATTTGTAAGAAAATTGAAGTGAGAAATTGAAAAAAAAAAGTTTGCCCCCTCCAAGAAAAAGTTGAAATGACGCCACTGGTTACGAAATTAGGTTACTTATTAATATAAAGATATCAAGTAGTTATGATCTTATATACCTCCGGTACATCATGAACATGGGCGTAACTAGCGAATTTGGCTGGGGGGGGGCATGGGACCAGCCATCCTCGCTGGGGGGGGGCATGGGACCAGCTATCCTCGCTGGGGGGGGGGGGCATGGGACCAGCTATCCTCGCTGGGGGGGGGGGGCATGGGACCAGCTATCCTCCGGAGGGCCTGGAAAGCCCCATATTTTCTCAATTTTTCTTGGGACAGGGAGCTTTCTGGGGGGGGGGGGTGGCATTCCCCCCCGGCACCCTCCTAGTTACGCTCAAGCCTCTTCCTCCCCTGACGCGTTACGTAATATGTGGACAACCCCTAAGGTATTTATTTAAAATTTATATAATATTCGTTTATTTAATAAAAATTGGGAGTGCGAAGATTGCTAATAAAGAGAAATAAAAAAAAAAAAATTGTTTGAAAATTTTATACACATATAAAAGGGAAAATTTCAGAGAATATAGAACGATGATCCTTTTACTTTCTCTTACCTATGTATATATGTAATATATATATAGAGAGAAAGTATTGGATTCATGTCAAAAATTCGATGTCGAGATTTTGATGGATCTTCACGTTTTGAGGTCCCCTGAATCCAAAAAAGTGGTTTTCGCGACATGGTCTGTCTGTGGGTGGGTGGGTGGGTGGGTGGGTGGTGTGTGTGTGTGTCTGTGTTCAATTTTAAGCATGAAGGAATTGAGCTACGAGGTTGAAATTCTATATTTAACTTAAACACCCCCCGGGACCGGCAAAATAAGCTTTTAATCAAAATCGGCCAAAGATTACTAGTACTTTACTGATGTACTTTTTCAGTTTTTTTCGATTTTCTCAAAATTTGCTCCAACGATTTTTTTTTTAATTCAAAAATCAATTATTTTTTAGATGCTCTTTAAAATGTATATTCTCATTTTGCGATTGAAAGCTTCTGAAGACCACTTTACTCTTGTATTTCATAGGGAAGATAGGAGAAATGGTTGCCATGGTAACAAAATATAAATATTTTCTCATACTTATAAATTTTACATCTGAATTCATATGTTCCGTACTGTCGGGAACTAAATATATTTCGACACCAAAAATCTGGTGTGACAAGCACAGAACACAACTTTCGATTACCGAAGGTAAGAGAAAGTTGTGTGCTGTGCGCCAGTCACACCAGATTTTTTACTATCATTTGATTGGTTGAACGGATGGTTAGATTAAAGAAAAAAATATATTCTTAATTATTCAATTTTAGTTCCATGTGAATATTCTCCAGGAAATTCTAAACTTATTACAAAAAACCCGATGCGAATTGGATGCGCCGTTTCCGAGTTATAGACATTTGATTAATCAATATTTTTATTCATTTCCAATGTTATTATTTCGAGCACTTAGTTTGGCCAAAGGAGGGGAGGGTCGTGGGTGACAGCAGCCCCCTCCCCTCCTCTCTGATTATTGCTAAGGAGAAAAAGCGCCAGGCGCCCTCCCCCTGCCCTTCTTTTCTAAGAAATATTATTTCTCTTTTTAAAAATAATAATTTAACATCTTTTAAGTTAAATTTTTTTTTTTTTTGGACATTTGGAAGAATTGTAAAAATTGAACGAGAAAAAAAAAATTAATTAAATTAAGCAGTCAGAGAATATTGCCAAATAAATGATAGTTATATATTTAGTTAGATGTAAAATCTTTCAATTCTTCATATGTTATATTTATTTGAACACAAGCGATATTTCGATCTTGTATTACTGTAGAGTAGTTAAATATCAAAGTGTAAAATTTAATGTACCGGTAGATGAAATGATTTGAGTACTTCAAACAATTTTACAAAATATTACTGATGTACTTTTTAAAAGGGCATCTAAATATTTGATTTATATGAATTTTAATCTAAAAAGTACACACACACATTCACACAGTCTTTTCGGCAACTCAGGCCATTTAAGACTTAGACGATAACCGTTGTAAGTAATATATCAATTTGGGGTTCAGGCATTTCTATTTAAGCCATCTGGTATCCAAATGGCTTAAATAAAATCTTCGGACTGCCTGGGTCCGAACCCGCGACGTTTGGTATAGGAGGTAGGCGCTACCTACTACGCCAGACCCGGGGGCAACCTAAAAAGTAAAAGATTTAAATTCTGTTACCATGGCAACCATTTCACCTATCTTTCCTATGAAGAACAAGAGTAAAGTGGTCTTCAGAAGATTTCAACGGCAAAATGAGAATATACATTTTAAAGAACATCTAAAAAATAATTGATTTATTAATTAAAAAAAAAAAAATCGTTAGACCGAATTTTGAGAAAATCGAAAAAAACTGAAAAACTACATCAGTAAAGTACTAGTACTTTTTGGCTGATTTTGATTAAAAGCTTATTTCCACGCCTCAGGGGGGTGTCTAACTTTAATCTAAAATTTCACCCTCCTAGCTCAATTCCTTCATGCTTAAAATTAAACACACATAGGCAAGAGAATGTAAAAAAAAAAAAATAGGGGGGCAGTGAGATATTTATTTGGTTCCCAACGGGGCCGCGACTCAAAAAGTTTAACAATCACTGAACTAAAGGTCTAAAGGGATGGATTTTATTATTTAGTATATTTATGAGAAACAAGCATCTCTTTGATTGAAGACAAAATATTTTGAAATTTTATTTTTTCTCAAAGGATTGAATTTTTTATAGATAAATATGCAGTCTTTTATTCTTATAGTTAAAAAAAGTTTCGAATAAAATTTTATAAAAGCATAAAAAGAGGAAATCAATCAATTTGGCAATTATTTCAAATGATGGGAGAGCATCAATTTGTTTTTTCTAATTCGATCGGCGCCCAGAGAGCAGCCAGGGAGCCTCGCTTCACTCTCGTCTAGGCTTTTCTTCTCGCGCAGATTCGCTTTTCAAAAAATCTCTCTATCTTTCTTATTTTTCGTTGGATTTGTGGAAAAATGCAAAACTGGTCTTTTCAATCAATTATAAAGCTATAGACATTTTCTTATTTAACTACGACCACATAAAATGGGGGTTTATTAATTGCCTTTTACATCTTCAAATTTTAACTGCCTCTTTCATTTTCTAATTTATTGTTTTTTAATTAAATAAACACATTTAGGCCTTGATTGAATAACTTAGTAAACTTATATAAAATATTCAAGCAAAAACAATGAAATTTTAGTCTCAAAACGTTCTGAAAATGTTTAAAAATTGATTTTTCAAATTTATTTTGACATATTAATTTTTACTTTCTCTTAAAATTCAAAAATCAATTATTTTTTTGATGCTGTTCTATTTTGCTTTCAAAATTGTTTGAAGACCACAATGGGCGTAACTAGAGAATTTGACTGGAGGGGGTGGGCATAGGACCAGCTATCCTCCGGTGGGCCTGGAAAGCCCCATATTTTCTCAATTTTTCTTGAAGCAAGATGCTTTCTTGGGGGAGGGAAGGCACGAGCCTTCGGAGGGGAGCAGCCCCCCGGCACCCCTAGTTACGCCCATGCATATGGCCTGAGTTGCCGAAAAGACTGTGTGAGTGTGAGTGTGAATGAGAAAAAAAGGCTGTGTGTTAAAAAAAAAATCACTAGTGATGAGAAGTGGTTGTAGGATTTGAATTGGGTGTAGGAGACTTTGCAGCCAAGGAATTAAATAAAAAACTTATATATAATTATTAACCGCCGACTTTTCGGTCGCAACGGTTAACCTTGTATTTTAACAATTAATCGTCCTGAGGAAGGTCGTGATTTGCGACCGAAACGTCGACGGTTAAAATAATTAAATAAAAGTTTTCTATTTGGCTATTCCTTGGCTGCAAAGTCTCCTATACCCAATTTAAATTAAATTTAAATCACTTATTTTTTAGATTCTATATAAAATGTATATTCTCATTTTGTCATTGAAATCTTCTGAACACCACTTTACTCTTGTACTTCATAGGAAAGATAGGAGAAATGGTTGCCATGGTAACAAAATATAAATATGTTCCCATGTTTATAAATTTTACATTTTGAATTCAATTGCACCCTACTGTTGGAAACTAAATATATATCGCACATGTTTCGATTACCAAAGATAGAGAAATTTGTGTGCTGTGTGACCAGTTACACCAGATTTTTTTAACTTTGTATTGTAAAATTTACATTTGTAATCCACCATTAGAGTAAAATAAATACATATTTGTATTAATTTATAAAAGTTTTCAATGTCCTCCTTCTAAAATGTTTGCCCATTCCTGTTTTATTACATCAAATTTTTAATTTTTTTTTTTTTAAATAAAATAATAGTTTTATCTTTATAGCAATCTAAAGATATCTCAACAATGAGTGTGGTTAGGGGCGGGGCGGGGAGGGGGAGGCGTTGGTGCGCATGCGCAGAGCGGCCTGGCGCGCCGGCTGGAGGCTGAGCCGCTCGTTGACTGCAGTCTATCCGTCAGTCGCGCAGCGCCTTCAAAGCTGTTTACTTTATATCACTCCGTCCAACTGTTTTCCCGCCTCTCTCGTTAGTGATTTCAATGATTGTGTTGTTTTTAAAATCGTCTTGATTTAATTATTTCATTCGCGGACTGTTAATTGTGTTTAATCAAGAACAAAGAAAATCTTCTATTGCCGGTGTGTGTGGGAATTTTATCATCACATGTTTCTGAAAGGGTCACCGCTGAATATGGTAAGTAGTACATCACGAGTATATGAGAGATTTCTTTACTTGGAGGGAGAATCGATTACTAAAGGCCAAGCAAGTAGGTTATGTCCTGTGACGACAATAAAGAAAAAAACATGCCATTGTTGTTTTAAATAATCTCTCTGTGTGCTTTTTACTTAAATAAAACTGGCGGGACGACACTTGCTTGCTCTACCGCCAAAACTAACTGATAAAAAAAAAAAAATATTTAACAAGTGTCAGATTGACATTTTCATTATTTAAAACATCACCAATGCTAAAAAATTTTATTTTTTAAATAAAATTTGCTAATAAACAAATTATTCTATTTATAATTACTCTTTGCATAAAAACATTTCATTTAACCATTTCACTATTCTTTGAATTCCCAGTTCCTAAAAATAAATTATTATTTAGAAATAATAGATTGGATGCTTAATTGAATATAAATACTTTAGGATGCGAATGCTCTCTCTCTTGTCGAAACAAGATTTATTCACATTTTGGGGATTAATTAACAAATGAATTTTAATAAACCTTTTGTCTATGGCGTTCAGAGTTCGTTTATATTGCAATTGATATAATATGTTTCATGCTTTTGGGTGTTGCATTCACTTTAATAAACCGGTTGATGACAAATATTATTTTTTTTGAAGTGAGCAAACATTTTCAAGATAAATATTAATTAATAACTAAAAAGTCTTTGCTCTGACGAAATGTTATTTTTATTTATTTCTTCTTTTTACACACACACAAAAAAAGGGTCAACTAAAAGAAATTTATTTTTATTTTTATGACCTTTTTTTTTGTTTCTCTCTTTTTTTCTACCTTCAAATATTAATATCCAATAGGAAATATCAATAAATAATTTAAATGTATTTGAAGCAGTACTTTTTAAGATAAGTCTGCTTGCCTATGAATATTGAAATTAAATTTCCTTATCTGTATTTGTAATGGTCAAGATAGTTAATGATAACATTTAATAATAATTTTATATTTTTATTATTTCTTAAAAAAAAAAAAAATTGATTTAATAAAAGAAAAAAAAATATTTGTTTAATAATAGACATCTCTGTTTGACAATGGAGGCGGGGGGAGGGGAAATTTTGCAATTCTCTTTGATTGAAATCGCTATTTAATATTCTCTTTTTTTTTAAACACACTTTTTTCTCATTCACACTCACACTCACACAGTCTTCGGCAACTTGGGCCATTTAAGACTTTGACGATAACCGTTACTATTTATATCTTTTGGGGGTCCAGGCATTGTTATTTAAGCCATTTGGTATTAGGGGGGGGGGCAACCTCTCGTTAGAGCGAGGGGGGGTGCAATTAATATATTCATGGGTTATTAATTATTTATTTAAATAAAAAAAAAATTAAATTAATGTAGTGGATTGGGGCGTTAAAAAAAATTCCCAATGGGAAAAAAATATTTTTTTTTTTTTTTAATTTTTAGGACAAGCCAGGGGGGGCAAAGGCCCCCTGCCTCCCCCTGGCTACGCCCATGTATTTTAACATATGAATTTCATAGTAATTTTGCGTTTTTTTACTTTATCTTACCTAGAGACGTAGGAGATAGATAGAAAGTGTTAGATTCATGTCAAAAATTCAATGTGGAGTTTTTGATGGAAATGCACGTTTTGAGGAGAGGCGTACCGAGGCAGTTGGGGGCCTGGGGCGGCACTAGAAGAGGGGGCTTTATATTGAATTTTTTTTTTTTTTTGGGGTGCTCATTTTTAAATATCCTTTTCCTCCATACCCAAAAATATTTTTAAAATACCGTATATCCCTGAACCCCAAGGGCTCCGGGGCCTCTCAAAGGGAAATTTTCATTAATTTTTGTTTTGTTTTTATCTAAATTTTTCCGTTTTTACTTGAGCCCTGAGGGCCCCGGGGCCTCTCAAAGGGAAATTGTCATTAATTTTTTTTTTTTTTTTTATCTAAATTTTTCCGTTTTTACTTGAGCCCTGAGGGCCCCGGGGCCTCTCAAAGGGAAATTGTCATTAATTTTTTTTTTTTTTTATCTAAATTTTTCCGTTTTTACTTGAGCCCTGAGGGCCCCGGGGCCTCTCAAAGGGAAATTTTCATTAAATTTTGTTTTTACTTGAGCCCTGAGGGCCCCGGGGCCTCTCAAAGGGAAATTTTCATTAAATTTTGTTTTTACTTGAGCCCTGAGGGCCCCGGGGACTCTCAAAGGGAAATTTTCATTAAATTTTTTTTTTTTTTATAAATATATTGGGGCCTATGCCGGCTCCGGGCCTGGGGCGGACCGCCCCCCCTCGCCCCCCTCGGAACGCCACTGGTTTTGAGGCCCCCCTGAATGCAATTCGCATATTGGGTTTCTGTGTATGTTCAAAATAAAACAAGAAAAAAATGGCAACGAGGTTGAAATTTTATTTCTAAGTTTGGTATTTCCAAGGGCGCCGGAACGAATTTGAATCAGAGGGGGCAAAAAAATTCTTTTTAGAAAATTAAAATAATTTAATATGTTCAAATAGTATAAAACAAAAACAATTGTACCATAAATCTTTAAAAATTTTAAATAAAATCACAATTTTAATAAAATTAAAATTTCAAAAAATTTGCTAGTGATTTTATCAAAAATTTTTTGGAGAAAATTTGAATTTCTTATTTTTATTTTTTTTAATTTATAAGATTTTATTTTTCAAAAGTAAAAATATATCATTTTTAAAAATAAATAAAATAAAAGAAGACATATTGTCCCCCTCTGCCCCCCTACAGGATGCCAGGGGGGCAATGTACCTTTGCCCCCCAGTTCCGGCGCCTATGGTATTTCGAAAATAATAATTCCGGGAGAACTAAATTGGCCTATATATCGACACAAAAAATATATTTATTTATTTTTTTAATATCTTCGACAAATCAGGCCATTTAGACTTTTTTTTTTTTTTTAAAACATTCACACTTTTTTCTCATTCACACTCACACTCACACACACATTCACACTGTCTTTTCGGCAGCTCAGGCCATATAAGACATTTACGATATCCGTTATTTATGAATTTATATATATAGGGGTCCAGGCATTTTTATTTAAGCCATCTGGTATCCAGATGGCTTAAATAACCATTTAGACTTAAAACGATTGTTAAATTACAATAATTCGACAATACATATATTGACATCCAGGTATATTTATTTAGTATCCGAATGATTTATTTAACCGGACTGTCTGAGGTCCGAACCGACTCCCCTTGACATTTAGATTATCACTATTGACATTTGTCAACATATCTCTAACTTCCCGGCTGCGGCTTTAGGGGGGGGGGGGGGGGTGGAGATTTTATTTATAATCTCTTTCAGAATTCTATGCTGACTGTAAAATTAATGAGGAGATCAAGGGAGTCAAAGCAAAATAAAGAAAAAAAAAAAAAATTTGCTTTATTGAACAGTACTATCGACGTTTCGGACAATTTTACCGACTTTCATTAGGACATGTGTTTTGTTTGTCTCTAACTTAGATGGGCTCTTGACAACTTCTGACATAGGTGCGAACATTCTTCAGTTGACATGACTTCTGGTTCAAGAGAGATAGTAAATTTAAGTTTATGGAATTTGTGAAAAATTTAAATTTAGGCTACTATCACTCTACTTGAATCAGAAGTCATGTCAATTGACGAATGTATGTGCACCTATGCCAGGAGCTGCCAAGCACCCATCTAAGCTAGAGGCAAACAAAACACCTGTCCTGATGAAGGTCGGAAAAATCGACAGAAACGCCGACAGTGTCGTTCAATAAATAAATTTTTTTTCTTTATTTTACTTTGACTGCCTTGATAACCTTTCTCATTATTAAATATTATAATTGATTTTTTTTTAAATTCAGAATTTTGATAAATTTTACAAGTTTTTTTTTTACTAAATTATATTTTTTCTGCGCCTTTTACCACCTCAAAAATTTCACGGATTTGTTACTTAACTTTTTTTTATTAAAAATTTGTGAAGAGTAAAATTAAAATTAGTGTATTAGTTGCGAAGAAAATTTAATTTTAAAATTTCTTGAAACAAAAATATATTGCAGGAAAGTTTTTTTATAGAGCATATCTTATCTTTTTGACCCCCCCCCCCCCCTTCCAATCTATATTCCTCTCTACGTCCCTGTTAGATTTTTAGTAATATTAGAAATTAATGTGATAGTTTCTCATTATCTTTCCGTTATTTTTCTTGGATTGCTGAGAGCTTATTTAAACCTTTATTCTGGTTTATTTTTACAATTTCTAGTTTTCCAAAAAAAAAAAACATTGAAAATAATGATAGTGACGTCTATCTATTACATAAATTTTTCACTCTTTTTATAAATAAAATTTAATTTCTTATAGGGAAAAAAAATCTTACATAATTCCATTACATATGAAATTTTTTTAACTTTTATTTTTTAGTTGGGATATTATTATTATTATTTTTTTTTTTACTTATTTACTTATTAACAGTCGATGGCCTTGGGCCTGGGTAAAAAAAAGTCGGCAAAAGAAGTTGAGGTTTTGATCAAGTCCTATTCAGATTTTCCTGACCACTAACCCAAATTTCCCAGAGAGTCTTCAAAATATTATACACATTTTTATGCAAAAATAAAAATTTTTTAAATAATTAAATACCTTTACGAATTCATTCATAAAAAAAACAACACTACATTTTTATGCTTGGTTTTTTGACTGGTTTTTGTAATATCCATGTTAAGCTAGAATTTATTATTTTTTTTTATAATTTTTGAAAAAAATATATAGTAGCCTAGTTGTGACTGTGAAGAACTTGTGAAAAGAAGGGTTTTGCCTCCCCTCCCCCCAAAAGCAGCTATAAAAAAATTTTCTGAATGCATTTCGATCAGCCGAAGACATTTTGGGGTATTTATTTAGTCATTTAACCGATATCGAAGGAACTTCTTAAATAAATACACCGAAACGTCTCCGGCTGATCGAAATTCATTCGAAAATTTTTTTTATAGTTGCTTCTACCCTTCTTTCCTCTTAAAATAAATGTTTTCTTATAAAAACTCTAAAATTATCTTTTTCTTCGTTTATTCTATTTTTACGGTCCCATTTGTGGATTTAGGAAAAATAATTACTTTTAACCCCTCTCTGTGCTTAGAGGCTTTATTTTGACTTTTTTTTTAGGACATGGGTTAAAAGGGTTCTTTGAGGGAAGGGCTCTCCAAATCTTAACAAATAATAAATAAATGAAACTTCTCGTCATATTAAAACAAATAAATAAATTTATTAATGACTTGCTTAGAGTCTCAAGTCCTCGGTGATCCAAACAAACACAAATTTATAATACATAACAAATAAAAGTACAGTAAAGTAATAAAATCAGAGCTTTAGACCTATAGCTATAAATAGAATAAGATTTTTTCTCGGCATTTGGGCCTCTTTATACTCTGTCCTTATTTATTTTATTTTATTGATAGATTTTGGCCTAACACTAAAATAATTTTGATTGACGAATGCTTTATTTTTTCTAACTGCTTCCACCTTTTTTTTTTTAACTTTGGGAAATTTAACATTGCTACAAATAACATATAATTAACATAATTAATCTTTTAACTTTTATAAATTTTTTTTTATTGCATAACCTAAACTACTCTCTTCTAATTGTTTAACGCTTTTCTCATACTTAATCATTTTTTTTTTTTTGCTAAAAAATTATTACAATTTTTATTTAAATAGAAAAATAAAAACTCCGTTAATTCACACCTTTGTTTACTTCTTTTTTCATTATTTAATCATCTTTAATCTTCTTTTTCTGGACAATATTATCTTTTCCCCTTTAAATATTTTTTCTCTCTCGCAATACTTCAAGAGTTTTAAATATCAGTGGCGCGGCTCCATACGAAATATATTTATAGAATTTAAAGTTTAATTTCCTCCCCTAGCCATGAAAAATAAAAAATATTGTCCAAGGAGCGCGAGTTCGGACCCTAGGCAGTTCGATGAATTTATTTAAATAGGAGAAATTCTATGGCTGAGTGGTAATTATCAGGATTAGGTAGATGTAGGCAGCCAGCAAGTAATAAAAAAACTTTATTTGATTATCGTCGACGTTTCGGGATCAAATCGATCCCATCTTCCGGACAATAATCTGTTAACGTTGCTTAGATAGATGCATTTCGGTTCATACAAAAAATAAATTAATATATTTGCATATACTATCAGATGTATACGAGAATTGCAGTAAGTGCTTGGTCTGTCTTTTTATGTTGTGTTGAATGGGCCCGAAACAACAATACTGGCCAAGATTGAAAGACTCTTTCAATCTTGAGTCTTTCAATTTTTTTAGTTTCTGAAATACTTCTTTTTAACTTTATATTAAATTGCCAAACTGCCGCCCCTGAAAATTTTTATCGCTCTAGGCTTCAGCCTTCTTAGCCTATTTAGAAATATATCCCTGTTTCTCTCTCTCTGTGGACGCAATACAATTTCTTATACTTGGTTGAATGTGGGGTTTAAGAAAAACAACAATTGTAGATTGTACTAGATATATACAACTGTAACAGTTGTCTGTAACTCCTGAAGATGGGTTAATACCCCGAAATATATTGAGCATAATCTATAATTGTTGTTTTTACTCTTATACGCCCGTGAAACCCCACATATAAATTAAACCTCACTTTAAAATGTGTCGCCCTAAACCCACACCACAATCTTTAAATTCAATTATATAGGTCAAATAATTTTATTTAAAAGCTACGCATTTCCACGAAGAAACAAGAGCCTAATCAAAATTATTAAACATCTAATTTTTACGGTATTTTTCGACATATGAAAATATTTAGGCCCTTAATTGATAAAAAAAAAATTTCATCGCTTGGAATAGGGAGAGAAACCACTACTACTAGTACAGTAGACGCCACAAGTGCCTGATATGATCGAGAGTGGAGCTTTGAGCT
>JAKCPI010010054.1:0-17529 GCA_023213315.1 Euborellia annulipes
TCGATTCAGGATGAGAACAGAAGGTAATTTATTTGGAGATATTTTACAATTAATTTTCTTATTTATATCGGATGAAATTATGAAAGAAGATAATATTAGTATCATAAAAAAATTTATTCACTTTTACTTATATAGACCTATAGGTGAAATATCTCGATTGTAAATAAAATTCTTCAAAGAAAATACACATTTTGAGGATTTCTGTGTAAAAAAAAAACTGGTGTGACTAGTCGCATAGCACAAATCATTCTCTTACCTTCAATAACACCATGTAACACAATTTTTGTTTCTGAAAATCAATTTAATATTCTAATTAGTTCTATCATAAAAACATCTCTAAAAAAACATTGCTTTTTGTGCAGCGGCGTTCGAGGACTCTACTCATGTAGAGCACCGTTTTTCGTTCGACCTTTTTTTTAGTAGGCCATACGAATCTCGTTCGATCCTTTTTTTTTGTTATTATAATATTTTTAAAAAAGCCGGGTATATATCAAGAGTATTTTTTTTTTATAATAAATTCAGTTTAAATAGAATTCAAGTTGTAATATAATTTTAAAAGAAAACTATTTCTTTGGACAATCTATGGAAAGAATATGTATGATAAAATCACCGTCCATGGGCTTTATCTTAGATGTCCTATGTCGGCATCGAAGGGCGCCAAAAGCGATGCGCCTGGGGTTGGAGGGAGGGTGCGAGCGCCCCCTTCCCCTACCTAGTTACGCTACTGCTTTTGTGGTCAGGAGAAAGGTTGGAATTTACGTACTGTAATATAAGGAAACGTAAAAATATTCGAGAGAATCTTTATTTAAAGAAAAAAAAGGAACATTATATTCCAAATCAAAAGTATAATTTAACCAAATATCCACAAATTGATGACAAGGAAGCTAGAAATGTCACAAAAGGTATGTTTCAGAGGTCTAACGATTATTTTCTATGTACTTGCTGCTCAATTAACCAATTCATTCAATAATTTGAAACCAGAAACAGAAATTTTTTGAAAATTTGTTACATAATTTAATTGAAAGTTGTGTTCTGTGCTTTCAATGACCAGATACTTTCCTGTGAAGTACAAGAGTGGAGAAGTGTGCTTCAAATAATTTTGAGAGTAAAATTGAGAAAATCCACATTAAAGAGCATAAAAAAAAGAATTGATTTTGAATTTTAAACAAAATCGTTAGAACTTTGAGGAAATCGAAAAAAAATCTGAACGAAAACAATAGTAAAGTACTAGTTTTCGTTGACCGATTTTGTTCAAATCTTTTGTATGTTACGTTCCATGCCAGGGGTGGAGCCTAAATTAAATATCACCCTTCAATCTCGTAGCTCATTTCTTTTTTATTTTATTTTGAATATACCCACAATTTTGCGGGATCTAACTTTTTAAGACCACAAAATATCTACATCTATACTTCAGTATATTAACATAAACAGTATTAGGTAAGATAAAGTAAAGAGCTAAAGGCTTTTTTAAAAATAATTTTTTTAAGCCTTATTCAATATAATTATACTATTATTTTAAAGTTTAACAGAGCCAATTTATTTTCATTTTATAAACCTTCATAGTTTATCTGTCAGGTATAACCTCTGAATATACTTTAGAAATTAAAAAAAGTCAAAATTTCACACATAAATGACCATTTGGGGCCCTTAGAATTGGAATTTCGAAAAATGGCTTCTTAAATGACGCCTAGGGCCCAAATGTAATCTACATGCCAAATTTCAACTTTCTAGGCCTTACAGTTTAGGCTGTGCGATGATTGTAAGTCAGTCAGTCAGTTCTCTCTTTATATATATATAGAGATAGAGATAGAGATAGAGATATAGAGATAGAGATATAGAGATTAAAATGATGTGATATAATCTTATTTTAGGATTTATGCTGCTATGGTCTCCAAATTGGACGAATCAGTTGGCCTAGTAATGGCTGCTCTAGAAGAAGCAGGACTTCTAAATAACACACTGATTGTTTTTACTACAGACAATGGAGGCCCTGCACAGGGTTTTAACATGAATGCTGCCAGCAATTGGCCTTTAAGAGGCGTAAGTTATTTATTAACTTAGTAGGTGTCTGAGGAAAATAATTTGACTATTTTTAAATTTCAGGTGAAAGATACTCTCTATGAGGGTGGCACTCGAGGAGTAGGATTCCTTTGGGGTGCGGGACTTCCGGTCTCACGTAAAGGCTCTTTTCGAGGACTTATGCATATTCAAGATTGGCTACCAACTTTGCTTAGTGCAGCTGGAGCCTCTCCACGTAAGAATTTATTTAATGTTTTTATTTTCTTTTTGGAATGAGATTTCATTAAGAAAAGGCCTCAGGTCCGTTACTTCTAATGTTCTAATTTAAATATATTATTATTATGGACGGAATCTAAAATTGGTTTCATAAGCCGAAAAATATATAAAGAAAGAAAAAGACTGCAAAAATAGAAAAATCTTCCAAAATAAATGTACAAAAATTCTCTATACACGTTTTGAGGTCCCGCAAAATGATCTATGTTCAATTTAAAGCATGAAGGAATTGAGCTACTAGTTGAAATTGTATATTTAAGGCGTGAAAATAAGCTTTTAATCAAAATGGGTCAAAAAGTACTTTACTGATGAACTTTTTCAGTTTTTTTTTTTTTTTCGATTTTTTAAAAATTCGCTCTAACGATTTTGATTAAAATTCAAAAATCAATTATGCTTTGAAAAATAATGTATATTCTCATTTGGCTTTCAAAATTATTTGAAGACTATTTTACTTTTGTACTTCATAGGAAAGATAGGAAAAATTATTTCCAAGGTTATAAAAGATGAATATTTTCCTCTGTTTATAAATTTTACATCTTGAATTCTACCTAAAGGAGGGCCTAATATCGGGCACTAAATATATGTCGACCCAAAAAATCTAGCGTGACAAGCACAGAACACAACTTTCAATTACCATAGGTAAGAGAATGTTGAGCGCTGTGTCACACCAGATTTTTTTACTAGTAAATGATTTAATATATAAAAATATAGTTTTAAATTAGATAATAGGATCATTCAAAAAGACAAAATTATATTAAACTTAGTTACCCTTTTATTAAATTAAAATTAATTGCCTGAATTGAGCTGTTAACGAATTACACAACTTTCGATTGCCATAGGTAAGAGAAAGTTATGTACTGTGCGACCAGTTAGACCAAATTTTCTTGATGGGCTCAGTAGTCTTTTGCTTAATAAAAAAAAATCTGGTGTGACTGGCGCACAGCACACAACTTTCTCTTACCTTCGGTAATCGAAAGTTGTGTTCTGTGCTTGTCACACCAGATTTTTTGTGTCGACATATATTTAGTTTCCGCCAATATATTAGAATTTAAGATGTCAAATTTATAAACATGGGAAAATATTTATATTTTGTTACCATGGCAACCATTTCTCCTATCTTTCCTATGAACTACAAGAGTAAAGTGTGCTTCAAACAATTTTGAGGGCAAAACAAGAATATACATTTGAAAGAGCATCTAAAAAATAATTGATTTTTGAATTTTAATCAAAATCGTTAGAGCAAATTTTGAGAAAATCTAAAAAAACTGAAAAAGTACATCAGTAAAGTACTAGTACTCTTTGGCCGATTTTGATTAAAAGCTTATTTTGTCGGTCGCGGGGGATGTTTAACTTAAATATAAAATTTCAACCTCCTAGCTCAATTCCTTCATGCTTAAAATTGAACACACACACACACACACAGACACACACACACACCCACCCACCCACACACAGACAGACCATGTCGCGAAAACCACTTTTTTGGATTCAGGGGACCTCAAAACGTGAAGATCCATCAAAATCTCGACATCGAATTTTTGACATGAATCCAATACTTTCTCTCTATATATATATTACATATATACATAGGTAAGAGAAAGTAAAAAAAAAAACTTATTACAAATCAATGCTTATTTCTATAAACTATTTATTTAAAATTTTTACAGCCCCTGGACTTGATGGACACAATCTTTGGCCGATTCTCTCAAAATCGACTAAAAGCCCGAAAAAACCATCTAAGGACACCACTTATGAAGAATTGCTTATAAACAGCGACTCGAGTAGAAATATATCAGCAATAATCTGGCGAGATTGGAAACTGATACAGGGAAGAACTTATGAGGGCAAATGGGATGGCTGGTGAGCGTTTTCTTTTTTAATCTCAATTAAAAGTAACTAATCACTATTTAATTTTCAAGGTATGGTCCAAGTGGTCAGCCTCCTGAATATCCAGCATATGATATTGCATCAGTAAGAGCCAGTGCAGCGGCTGCAGCTACTGCCCACGCAGGCCGCCCATTGCCAGTGGATGATCGAGAGTTGTTAGATGCACGAGAAGGAGCTCAATTGAATTGTGCCAATTCGCCAAATGATGAGGCTGAGGCTGATCCAAAGGTAGAATTTTATCATTTTTCTTAAAAAAACCAGGACAGGTGGAGAGAGAGCTGACTCGGGATTTAATTATTATGTACGTAAATGTGCAAGGTTATTATCTTCATTTAACCAAAGTTTTTAATTGGGCCTACTAATATTTTTATAATGTCTAGGGATAGAAAATAAAAATAAATATCATATCAAAAACACAAGGTTATATGTTTCAAAATCGAATAGAATCAATTTTGAAAAAATCGAAAATAAAACCAAAAAAGTACAATAGCAAGGTAATTTTTCTTGAATTCTTTTTTTTTTTTTAATAAAACATTCACATTTTTTTCTCATTCACACTCACACACACATTCACACTGTTTTTTCGGGGTCAGGGCATTAAGACATTTACGATAACCGTTATTGATTTAATATACATAAATGGGGTCCAGGCATTCTTATTTAAGCCATTTGGTATCCAATTGGCTTAAATAAAATCATCGGACTGCCTGGGTCCGAACCCGCGACCTTTGGTATACGAGGTTAGCACGCTAACCTCTACTCCAAGCCCCGAGGGCTTCTTGAATTCTTTGGCTGATTTTATTCAAAATCGCCTACCAAATGTGTTAAACTTAGCTCAAATATAAAATTTGAGTTATTATAATTTCGTGGCTGTATATAAAATCGTTCGTAATAGGAAGAGGTTAGCAGCCAAATAAAAAGAGCCTCTATTATTAAATAAACTCTTTAATCCGGACGTTTCGACATAGGTTCACTCTGCCATCATCAGCCTTCCAAGCTAGAAGTCATCAAACATTCACATAACATTTCATTATTATAACATGGCAATTACATTAATATTTACAGTATAAAAGTGTTACATGTATTACTTACAGTGCATAAGTCTTAAATAGACATATATTGAACATTAATAATAGAGTTGTCTGGAGTAAATAATACAATTGATTGATATTACCAATGCATTTAGTCAGTGAATATTGGACAACGTTAAATACCATCAAGTGGCGGACAAGAGAGAAACGAGCTCAATGAATTAGATTTTTTAAATAACGTCTTTATATATAATTAAATTATTTCAAGAAAGATAAGGCTTATAGATATTATGATTAAATTTATTTAAAATATTTATTTCTAATTATAAACCTTTTATTAAAAATCTGGTGTGACTGGCGCACAGCACACAACTTTCTCTTACCTTCGGTAATCGAAAGTTGTGTTCTGTGCTTGTCACACCAGATTTTTTGTGTCGAAATATATTTAGTTTCCGCCAATATATTAGAATTTTAGATGTCAAATTTATAAACATGGGAAAATATTTATATTTTGTTACCATGGCAACCATTTCTCCTATCTTTCCTATGAAATACAAGAGTAAGGCCCGGCGCACATTGAACGCAGCCGAGGCGCAGCCGAGGCAGAGCATAGGCAGAGGTCTTTTTGTAATACACGCGTTTCAATAGGGCAGCGCACATTGGACAGAGGGCAGGCGTAGCATAGGAATAACTCTGCAGAGCCTCTGTCTGGTTGTGGTAGCAACACAGTTTCCTACGTCCTCTGTCGCCTCTGCGAGCTTTTTAACTTTAACTTTTATTTATTTTTATTTGATTTATTAGCTTTTTATAAGTTAATAGTATGGAACAACTAATCCAATTAGTCCAAGATCATCCCGTGTTGTACGATACAACCCACCCGGATTACATGCGGACAAAATTGAAGGATGATCTGATGATCTCAAGGTGTGATCCGATTGCTTCAGAGCTAAATTTTACGAATGGTGACAAAAACAAATAAAATAAAATTGAATCCTTCTGAATCTTCTCGATTGGCCTCCTCAACATGAAATATGCTAATAATATATGATAATATATATATAATAATTATGCTAATAATTTAAATTTAACACGAAAATTAAATATTTTGTGATTGAATTTCATTTTAATATGTTTAATTCTCAAATGCAATGATTGAATTTCAATATATTAAAATGATTATTTTTTTTCTTGAAATAAAATACAATTTTAAAACTAAATTCATAAAAATTTAAGATTTTTTCCTCCATTTCAAATGACATGTTTGCAACAGAGGCAACGCAGTACTGCAGGGCCGGAACTAGGAGATTTTTTAGGGAGGGCGAAATTTAATTTGCCGCCCTCTCCTTAAAATTTTCTATACAAAATTTATATAATTTTACCTTTTTTTTTAGTAAATCTTTCTTTAATTGCCGCCCCCTAAAATCTGCCGCCCGGGGCACACGCACCCACTGCCCCCCCCCCCCTAGATCCGGCCCTGCAGTACTGCGTTCAATGTGCGGTGACCTGACAGAGGCCTATTCCTCTGCTGCGCCTCCACTCTACCTCGGCTACGCCTCTGCTGCGTTCAATGTGCGCCGGGCCTAAAGTGTGCTTCAAACAATTTTGAGGGCAAAAAGAGAATATACATTTGAAAGAGCATCTAAAAAATAATTGATTTTTGAATTTTAATCAAAATCGTTAGAGCGAATTTTGAGAAAATCGAAAAAAACTGAAAAAGTACATCAGTAAAGTACTAGTACTCTTTGGCCAATTTTGATTAAAAGCTTATTTTTCCGGTCCCAGGAGGTATTTAACTTAAATATAAAATTTCAGCCTCCTAGCTCAATTCCTTCATGCTTAAAATTGACACACACACACACACACACACACACACACACACACACACACACACACACACAGACAGACCATGTCGCGAAAACCACTTTTTTGGATTCAGGGGACCTCAAAACGTGAAGATCCATCAAAATCTCGACATCGAATTTTTGACATGAATCCAATACTTTCTCTCTATATATATATTACATATATACATAGGTAAGAGAAAGTAAAAAAGTGCTCAACTCTCTTCGATCAAAAGGGAGAACATTTATTACAATTTTTACCTCCGTTATTTATATTATTATACGAAAATTTGAGTATTGAGAGATTTTTCAAGCTTTCGTAGAGGTTTCGAGGGTTTTGAATAAAATCCGCCAGACTACTAGTAGTTTACTAATGTACTTTTTAGTCAAATGCCAAAAAAAACTTTAAAAAACCAAAAGACAATTTTTGAATTTTTCTAAAGCAATCTACCGGAATCAAAAAATTAAAATTAAAGCTCTCCTAAAACAAATGACTATTTTTTTAATGATATTTAGGAAATGTATTGTTTAAAGTCTTATTTCAAAAGAGAAATTAGGCCTACATTGAAACGTCAAACTCTGCATCCAAGTGTTTCTAAGTCAACATGCTTGAGTCATATGAACAAGCGAAAAATAAAGTTCATTTTCAAACGATAATTAAACATTAATAAAAATAAAGGAAATGAATTAGCGATTTATGAAATGCTTTTTGGGTAAAAATAAATAATATTTCTGACAAATAAAAAAAAAATACCTTTGGCTCATGATTTTAGCAAAAGTGGATTTAGGTTCGATTGCACCTTAGGCCAAGGGCGGATCCAGAGGTGTTTCTCGGGGGGGGGGGGTAATCTGGTGTGACTCGTCGCACAACACACTATTTTTTCTTACAAATCAAATTTTTAAGTATTAATTTTTAAAATTTTACATTAAAAATAATTTTTTTTTCGAAAAAAAGTATTTTTTTTAAATCTCGGAGGGGGTAATTACCCCCTTTACCCCCCTTGTATCCGCCCTTGCCTTAGGCCCTGTTTGATATGACTCCTTTTCATTTATCTATTTATATATATTCACTAATGTCCGTCCATCTGTCTATCACTCGCTTTTTGACAAACTACCCATGGGAATTTCAATATGAAATTTTATATGCTCAAAGAGGACCTTCTAGGGATAGCAAAATTATTTTCATCTCGAATCTATATATTTTTGAGCTATCAATTTTTTAATTTATTAATGTCATTGGGAGAATTTTTTTTTTTTTTTTTTCTTGGAATGGATGCATAAGGTCCGAAGACCTATAATGACCAGTGGTCCCATGCAGCCAAGAAGAAAATAAAAACAAAAGGGGAACTCAACTGCGGGAACTGAGAATATGTCTTTTGAGATTAGACTTGAAAGTCTAAAGATTGTAGATTTTGGGGAAGGTAGACGCAGGGAGCACCAATCAAGTTCCTTAATTAAATTGGATTTGTATAAAAAATGTGAGTCAATATAATTATAACTAATGATTCTCGAATAGACTCACGTATTGTCCCTTGCCTTTTTACAAAATATACATGTATCAGAATCATTAATTATTCGTGCACAGGTGCACCAAAAAATAATACAACTTAGTGCCTAAATTATTTATAAGCCTATAAGGATCGAAGATGGCAAATAAAATTTCGCCCGAAACGTGTCCTTCAGCTTTTGGCAGTGTTTTTTTTTTTTAAACATTCACACTTTTTTCTCATTCACACTCACATTCACACAGTCTTTTCGGCAACTTAGGCCATTTAAGACTTTTAACGATACTCGTATGTTTAAATATATCTATTGGGGTTCCAGGCATTTCTATTTAAGCCATTTGGTATCCAAAGGCCTTAAATAAAATCATCGGACTGCCTGGGGTCCGAACCCGCGACTTTTGGTATACGAGGTTAGCACGCTAACCTCTACACCAAGCTCCGAGGGCTTTGGCATTGCTTAAGCTGCCCCTGTCCCCGCCCTTCCTAGTTTCAAACATCAACACTAACTTCTAGAGAAAAAGGCGAAATCTTTATCTCTCTACTACGACACAGAAGCCGAAAAAACCAAAGATGAGGGCAGCAATAATAAACACTTTATTGGATAAACTAAGTTTTAACATTTGGCTAAACGCGCAATATAAAAAAAAATCGATTATTGGACTAGAAAAAAAAAGAAAAATCTCAGCGATGACATAGTCAAAAAAAATGTTTAATTTGTTCAGGAATTATCTAAGAATTGAATAAATGTAAACATTTTACAATATTATATAATACAAGTAGCTTGACTCGTGATGTTGAAATAGCAGAATTTTCCTACGTCCTTATAAATAATCAATAACTCAGATATATTTAAAATAGAGGCTAAATATACCGAAAATAATATATGTTAAAAGATATTTATAAGTTAAAAATTATCTAACCTAATTATTATTTTCTGTTTTAGTTGTTTAACCTCGCGGATGACCCTTGCGAAAAGCAGAACCTAGCTACCCTTCATCCGGATTTGGTCGTCCAGTTAGCGGAGAAGATCTCACAATATGAAGCGAGAGCCGCACCACCAGGAAATCGACCTTTGGATCCTGCAAGTGATCCTAAATTCTGGAAGTACACCTGGACCAACTGGGGGGATTACCCAAGACCAAGAGGTCTCGAAGATCAGCCTGTGACATCCACCTCCACCGCCCTCTAAAGTAAACCCCTCCAACTTTAACAAATTCAATTTTATATTTTAACTCTTTTAGAGAAGAATCTCCTGTTTTCGTTTTATAAATTTAAAGAATTGTAGAGAGTTAAATAAAAATTATTAAAAATCAATGAAAGATCTGAAATGCTATTGAATAAAAAATGCACGGTCATTGATGGATAGGTAGACATGGTTTTTAATAATAAAATCATATCTGAGCAGTCTTCTATGTATTTAATTTTGGATTTGTTCTGCTTAAAATCATGAATTAGGCTTATATACCTCTTATTAGGAAGGGTTGAGTTCCAATTTTTTTACTCATCTAAAATTGATTCAATAGAACTCGGTAAAAAAATTATTATATGGACACTTGATGAGATGAAAATAGAATGTCATATAGCTAAAAAAGTTTTAATTGCTGATTTTTATGAAAATAAATAATCTCAAGCCAATAAATTGATGCAGGAGCTGAGAAATTCAGGCCATAAACTATTTCTTATATTTTCAGCATCCATTTGGTTCTGGTTGAGATTTTCTTGACAGTTGTATTGGCAGCATGTTGATCATTAATAAAAAAATAATATATACTCTAAATTATATATTGTTTTCCTTCTAATTCATATATTCTCTTTTCGGTATTCATCGAGTTACTCTTATTCTTCTTTTGTAGCTTTTTCTTTGATTTGAAGTCGGTTTAAGAAATGATGTACAGTGGTACCTAGAGATACGAGTGCCCTAATATACGAGTTATTTGAGATACGAGCTGTCGAGCGAGCGAAGTTTTGTTTTGAAGTACGAGCGAAATTTGAGATACGAGGAACGGCCAGCTGCGAAAAAGTTGCAACTAGTCGTGCATCGGAGATTAATTTAAAAAAAAAAAATTTTGCCTTTAAAAAATGTTTGAATTTCAAGAGCAGGAAGGAGAGATAATTCAAATGTTTAGGGATTATCATTAAACCAACTTTCTCTAGTTGCGAAAGACGTAGGCCCTAATCGCTACACCCCTAGGAGGTAAAAATGGCCGACTTGCCACCATCAAATAGAGAAGGAGAAAAGCAACAACATTTAACGAGTTTTTCCTAGTATAACGAGGGGTTAGAATTCGTGAGCGCCTGAGATTACATGGAGAAAGTGTATAGAGAAAAACTTTTTAAATTAAAGTATATATTAATTATTTATAATGGTTATATTGTTGTTACTGCCTGTCATCTTAAATAACAAAATAATCAGCATACAATTTTACATAGGCATATTTATCTACCTATTCTTATGAATTATATTAAAAAGATTTGGAATAAAGTGGATAAAAAGAAAATAAAATGCAAATAATTTAATAAAAAATCATTTTATCTTCAAAATGATTTTTTATACTATGGGAGATCGCTCACTAACTAAAAGCCCGGAGAATTTTCTAATTAAAAATTAGATATTATTAATTATTCACAGATAATAGGCTTAATATAAAAATAGAAATCAAATAAATTCAATATAGCGTAAAATAATTTTTTCTTTAAGCTCTCGGTATTTAAAATAATCAAATTAATGAAAACAGAATATTTTTCTCTTCTTAAATTAAAACCCTGAATTAATCTGAAGAGAATATCAAAAAAAAAATTTTAATTTCATTTCATAGCCCTTTAAAAAAAATACGATATGAGATCTTGAATGAAGTCGTTAAGGTCCAAAAAAAAAGTTTTTAATCAATGGAATGGATATTTATATAAAAATTTTTTGAAAATAAGAATAGAAATATTTTTCTTATAAAAACACTTTTTTAATGAAAATTAATATTATATTCATTTTATAATAATAATATTTTTATTGAAATAAGAATAAAATTTTTTTTTTATATTTTCAAAAAAAATGTCATAAATTTCCAATTAATTCTTTTTATGTAATTAGTTTGAAAATTAAACTGGACCGTTCCTCATTTACTTGATGTTTTATAAAAATTTTCATATAGATTTGAATTAATGGAGTGTCATTTAATGGAGATATAATAAAACTACATGACGGTCCATATTACTTTATCAGCCATTGAATTTCGAATTTTTTTAATGCTACTATTTAGAATCATTTAGAAATGAATTTTTGCCATTCCTTGTGGTAGCTACTGCAAAAACAAAAGGGGATTTCATATTACTACCTCCTCCTTTAATAACGATAACTAAAATGCAATTTTTGCTGAAAAATATCTATTTAATTTTGGAGTTTAGGCTTTCACAGTTGTTATCATTAGTAAAAGAATTAGATTTTCGGTTTAACTGTGGTTTATTTGTAAAAATTACAACGTTTCAGCCACTCATTCTGTGGCCTTCTTCAGGTACAATTTAGCTAAGATTACAATGGTTGTTACAGATGTAGGTGGCCGAAACGTTATAATTTTTACAAATAAACCACAGTTAAACAGAAAATCTAATTCTTTTACTAAAAATATCTATTTAATTTATTGTCCTGCAAGAATGAAAATTTTATAGAAAAAGCTGAATAAATGAAATTTTTTTTGAGAAATCTTCTAGTAAAAATTTTTTTTTTTGTTTGTTTTAATTTTATTCATGTACTGTATTTATTGGTTTATCAGAGAAGAAATCCAGCCAAGTTATTAACTGCAGCAACTTGTTTGGAAGATAAGGCCTAGTAAGATGGACTGATAACTTTAAAATGAATGTAGAAAAAATTTCATCTTCTTATAAACCCGTAAACAAACCTCAAAAAGATAATAAAAAATAATCATTTGCCATTAATACAAATCTATAAGAAAAAGATAAATTGTATATATTCAAACAATCATTGTAATTATATGTTCCTTTAATTAATAATCATCTGCCATTAAACAAAAAAAAAAAATAGTATATTAATAATAAATTCAATTATTAAAAAATAGTCTAAAGACTCAAAAACTTTTAGAAAAAATATTCCCAATTCAAAATATTTTTTCGAAATAATATATTAAAAAAAAAAATAAATAAATAAAAAAAAAGTTAATAACTTGATAGAATTATAAAATGTTAATTTCTAATAAAAAAAAGGAGTAAAAATAAAAAATAAAATAAAATATTAGTAACAGTGGCGACTCATTTTTCGAAAGTAAGACAAGCAAAAGAATGTGATCAAGAAAAAAAATCGAAATTTTCACTTATTATTTTTAGTAAAAAAAAAAAAAAGTTGAGATAGTAGTACTTTCAAAAAAAATAAACATTCATCTCCCTTCAAAATTAACTTTTCATAATAATTTTTTTACCCTTGCAATAAAACTATTAGATAGCCTAAATAATGCAGAAATAGTTTCGTTTTTGTTGCTGGAAGATAGGCAACCCCAATAATTTTTTTTTTATTATTTGCTCCAATTCTAGAAGATTCATGCATTAATAAGATGTTAATCAATAACAATAGATGATAGGACAGGCAGTCAGTTAATTCATCTCCACGAAATGAAACCCTTTGTACAAGAAACAGTTTCGGCTTTAATTAGATATGGCCAAAAATTGAACTGAAGATGGCCTTATCTAATTAAAGCCGAAACTGTTTTCTGTACAGAGGGTTTTACTTCGTAAAGATTAATTTCCTGGCTGGCCCGATACTTTAATCTATTGTTTAAATATACTATTTAAGAATAAATTATGGAAGAGCCCCTTTACTCCTTCAAAGATGTTAAATCTTCTTAAAAATTAACACCAGCTGGAGTAATTAATCAATTAGTCATTTGGGATGCCTAACAAACTGTAACTAATTTCTGCAACCCTTTTATTGCTTGTCTTATTTAAATTGATGTGACTCCACTGTTTAAGAATCGAATGAAAGGAAATGTGCTGCCCGATTGCTCAAAGATAAATAGATACGAACCCCTGAGAATCGAAAATCGAATGAACGCAATTCAATTAGTTTTGATTTAATTATAATAAAATAGTTAAAAGACAGAGGGAAAAAAATAACTTATTCAATTTGCATATTTAATAGATATCTCCATTTATCTAGAGTTTAAAATTTTTGCTCATTCATAAGAAAAAAATTAGAAGTGGTATTGAAGAAAAGGAAGAAGAAAATTATATATATTTTAATAAAAAATAAAAAAAATAAATATTCAAATACACTTCTGAATTAAATTATTAAAGAAAAAAATAAATTAATTACTGCCCAGTCTTGAGAAAAAAAAGCTCTAGAGAAATAAAAAATAATTAGAATTTAGAATGACATTTGAGTCCAGGATTGGAAGTATCTTAAGATCAAAGGGGAATAAAAAATATATTTTTGGTTATAAGGGTATTAAGCTTACATAAGGCCAGAAATTAATATAGTCTGAATATCCAGGTGGGGCGCTCGCCCTGGACAATTTTTTGAGCAGGATTTGGATTATACAATCTATTGGTTATAAGATCATTAAGATCATGTGTACCATTTAAAAAAAATGGAAAATAATCTTTCAGGGGAGAGGATTTAATTTAGAGCCCCGAGGCTCGGCAAGGCTCAAAGAAAACTGGCAAAAGAAGAAATGCCAGTCTTAGTTTGGACCCAGTGGCGTAGCAAGGGGATCATCAGGCCCCGGGCGCTCCTCACAAAGGGGCGCCAAATGGTCCGCAAAACTAAAAATAATTTTAATGTCCGAAAAAAAAATTTTCCGCGAGACGGGAAAATTTGGTTCCGTAAAAAAATAAAATTTTTCCCGCAGGAAGGGGGAATTTAGCCTTCCTAAAAAAAAGGTAAAATGATTTTAACGGCAGGGCAAAAAATTCTCCGCAGGCAGAAGTTCGGACCACCCCGAAAAAATTTCTATATACGCCTCTGTATAATATATGGTTTTCGAATGGGGGAGGGGGGCGCTAAAAAGGTAGTAAGCCCCGGGCGCGAGTTAAGCTCGCTACGCCACTGTTTGGACCCCATTCAATTCACCAAATATGGTACTGAGTGAATGACTATATCGACTTAATATTAATGAGCAGCCCTAAAACATCACCAATGATTAAAATTTTAATTTCCTTTGATCATAAAATTCTGAGAATAACAAATTTTGAAACGTCACTTTCAAATTTTTCAAATTAAAGAATAGATTAGACGGATCTATAATCTTTAAAAATTGGCGCTTGGCTACCAATCCAAATTAAATAAAAGAGACGGGGTGTGTCTAAATGGCCTTCGATGCCGAAAAAAGACCTTAAATGAAATAAAAAAAAAATTGGCCCCATAAAAAAGAATGGGGGCTCTAAAACAGTAAGGAATAACGTAAAAAAAACATCGAAAAATTACACTACATTGAAAAAGGTTCGCGATCCTTAGTTTATTTTGAATCAGTCTAATTATTGTAAAATAAAATATGGGCAAACAATAAAAATGATATCTGAATATAAATTGTTGAAAGTATTCTCAAATATTAATATAATCGAAATTTTTTTCAAATAAATATTTTTTTTGTTTTAAAATACAAAAAAAAAATTTATTATATTTAATTTTAAGCTTTTGTATAGATTATTAATTTAAGATATAGATATAGAATTAACTGATTCCTTTATCATTTCTTCTTAACTTTCTTAAATTACCACTTTTATTAATATATATAAATAAATATATTAATTATGTTAGTTAGCAAAGAGTATTTAATAAATTTAGGTGAATGTAAATTTTATGACTTTCTAGAAGGCATATTTCTGTTTATTTCGCAATTTTGATGTCTTTTGCACCAAATGTATCAGCACAGGTATTCCTTGTTTAGGAATTTAATGTTGTTAGATCATAAGAGTAGAGAAGAGAGAGAGAATGAGAGTGAGAGAGAGATATTTCAGAATTCTTCTGAGATATCTTAATTATTTTTTAATAGAAACAATAACATGTTTTTTAGAAAATGTTTCTAATCCAATTATTAAATTTTGATTTGATTTTCTCCATCATTCATTGTATTATATAATATATAAGAGTAAAACACCAAAAGCGAAATTTTATTTTCTCTCTTTCCAAAAAGATGATTTTCTAAAAAATTTAAGATTCGGTAAAGAAGACATATCATCTTCAAGGTATCATTAAAATATCCAGTTCAAGCCACAGGAACAGATTTCTTTCTATCCAATCTAAATTCTTTATGTAGTATTTTTTGTAAAAATCAATGTGTTAGATTTCCGAGGAAATTGAGATGGACTGCCATTCTTTTTTTTTAAGGCCAAACGTACACCAATTGAGTAAAAACGTTTTCGGACAAAACGTTTTTGACTAATCGTTCCTAAAACTGTTTTTTCAATGCTTTTCTATGGGTCAACCCACACCGAGGAGGCAAAACACAATTGAGCATGATTCGACATCATTGAACAAAATGTTTTGCTATTGAGCGTTTTGCTCAATCGTTGTGCGTTGGCATTGAGCAAAATGTTTTGTCATTGAGCGTTTTTGTCTAATCTGTGTGCATTTGCTCAATGGCCAAACATTTTATCCAATGCCAACGCACACCGATTGAGCATTTTTTTCAATGGTAAAGGATTTTGCTGAATGGCAAAACATTTTGTTCAATGGCAAAACATTTTGCCTAATCCGTGTGCGTTGGCATTGACCACACCGATTGAGCATTTGTTTCAATAGCAAAGCATTTTGCTGAATGGCAAAACATTTTGTCTAATCGGTGGGCGTTGGCATTGAGTAAAACGTTTTATCCAAGAGCGTTTTGCTAAATTGGTGTGCGTCCAGCCTAAGACTCCAATGAATTAAATAACCACGGTCTGCAAGATAATCGAGCTGTTATCGAATCTATTACTATTAAATAAGAATCTTGCCTCATTTAAAATCATATTCATATTAGCGACAGATATGAGTGAGAAGTAGGAATTAATGTAACTTCACGGGGGTGCCGGTATATGGCTACGACCAGAGACCGGATGGGTTTGAGGTGAGTGTCTTCGTACACGGAAGCACCTCGGGTAAATAAACGGAGATCCCGGTAGAAATTTCAAATAATAATAAAGATATGAGTGAGAAGGAAGAAACAACCTGACCATGGCAAGCTCTGACAATTGTTGGGTGAGAAAGAAGACTTGAGTAAACAGACTAAAAGAAAAACATGGACGTCCGCAGGTCAAAATTGTATTTTATTTTCAGAAATGGATGAATAAAGTCCAAAGAATTATGATGATCATGGTCATATGTAAGCAAACAGAAAAAGATCAAGATTAGAGAGAAAAAAATTATAATGCAATAAATATATTCTAATTATAAAAATATCGTTATATGGAGCAACTTTCCAATACGATGGAGGCCCAAGATTTTGATTTTTTTTTATTGGTGTGGGAGAGGCGGAGATGCAGTGGCGCATTCGAAAAGGGAGGGGATAATTATGATTTATTATATTTTTTAGTACCTGAATAAAAAAATTATTATATATATACTGTATTTTCTGCTTAGGGATGGATCCCTCTGGGCCAGCTAGTGATCTAATATCAAAAGTTAGGAAAACATTGGATTATACAATCGATTGGATTCTTAATAACATCATCATATCCATTTTAAAAAATGAGTTTTTCTGCTCAAAAATTTGTGGCACTGATTTTTGGTACAAATAGCCTATATATGTAATATGAACTGAATATTTTTGCTCCCTAGACCCGCAACTGAAGAAAGAAATGTGAAAATAAATTAAATTAAAAGTTAAGGAAATTTTTGGAACCTAGATGAAACGTTGGACAAACCCTAAAGTGAAAACGGCTGTCATAAAATTCATGAAAATTTAAATATTGAATTTATAAAAATTACATTATTTTTAATTTCAAGAAAAGAATTTAATAACAAATTTAACCAATGAAATTTCTAAATGTTATATC
>JAKCPI010010055.1:0-15788 GCA_023213315.1 Euborellia annulipes
TTCTACATACAAATTTCCGGTCCACCCTTAAAAAAAATCGTAGATTTATAGAAAACTACTTTAAAAAATATGGTGTGTGGTTGTACAGCACACAACTTTCTCTTATCTTCAGTAAGAGAAAGTTGTGTTCTGTGCTTGTCACACCAGATTTTTTGTGTCGGCATATGTTTAGTTTCCGCCATTATATTAAAATTCAAGATATAAAACATATAAACATAGGAAAATATTTATATTTTGTTAACATGGCAACTATTTCTCCTCTTTCCTATGAAGTACAAGAGTAAAGTGGTCTTCAAAAGATTTCAATGGCAAAATGAGAATATACATTTTAAAGAACATCTAAAAAATAATTGATTTTTGAATTTTAATCAAAATCGCTTATAGCGAATTTTGAGTAAATCGAAAAAAAACTGAAAAAGTACGTCAGTAAAGTACTAGTACTCTGGCCGATTTTATTTAAAAGCTTATTTTCACGCTCCTGGGGGGTGCCTAACTTAAAAAAAATTTCCACCCTCTAGCTCAGCGTTTTCCAACCTTTTGAAGTCCACGGCACCCCAAAGGTGCGTTGAGAATAATATTACTCACTAGCGGCATCCTTCTTTTTTTTCCCCTATCAAAACGAAATTTTTTCCGCCCTGGGGAAAATTTTTTCCCCTTGCGTGAAAATCATTTGACCTTTTTTTGGCAAAGCTTAATTTTTTCCGATCTACGGAAAATTTTGCCGCTTCCATTTTAATCATTTGACCTTTTTTTAGCAAAACTTTATTATTTTTTTCTCTAAATATCTCACGGCACCCATTAGGCATTCTCGCGGCACCCTTGGGTGCCGGGCACACCGGTTGGGAACCACTGTTCTAGCTCAATTCCTTCATTCTTAAAATCGAACACAGACACACAACACACATAAAGACCATGTCGCGAAAACCACTTTTTTGTATTCAGGTGACCTCTAAACGTGTATATCCATCAAAATCTCGTCATCGAATTTTTGACATGAAACCTATAATTTCTCTCTCTATATATTAACATATATAGAGGTAAGAGAAAGCAAAAATATTTTATTATAAATTAAAATTCAACAATCACTTATTCGGACATGTTCGGTTTTATTCGGGTTTATACGTCTCCGGGGCCTCCGATGGCGTGGGAAGGGAAGGGGAGGGGAGGGGGCGCCGGCGCCATCTTCTCTGTATTGAATGCCCTGAGTGACCGTCTCATTAGGTGTCATGGCGTCCATCCATCAACTCACTCGCTATGCAATGTCTTCTTTCAAAATATCTTTCCTTATCAGCCTCCGATGTTTTCTTCTCTCTCCTCATTTGCTTAACTAAGGTATCTTTATTTTATTCTCTTTATTACTTTCTCTTACCTATGTATATATGTAATATATATATAGAGAGAAAGTATTGGATTCATGTCAAAAATTCGATGTCGAGATTTTGATGGATCTTCACGTTTTGAGGTCCCCTGAATCCAAAAAAGTGGTTTTCGCGACATGGTCTGTCTGTGGGTGGGTGGGTGGGTGGGTGTGTCTGTGTTCAATTTTAAGGATGAAGGAATTGAGCTACGAGGTTGAAATTTTATATTTAAGTTAAACACCTCCCGGGACCGGAAAAATAAGCTTTTAATCAAAATCGGCCAAAGAGTACTAGTACTTTACTGATGTACTTTTTCAGTTTTTTCGATTTTCTCAAAATTTGCTCCAACGATTTTTTTTTTAAATTCAAAAATCAATTATTTTTTAGATACTCTTTAAAATGTATATTCTCATTTTGCAATTGAAATCTTCTGAAGACCACTTTACTCTTGTATTTCATAGGGAAGATAGGAGAAATGGTTGCCATGGTAACAAAATATAAATATTTTCCCACACTTATAAATTTTACATCTGAATTCAAATGTTCCGTACTGTCGGGAACTAAATATATGTCGACACAAAAAATCTGGTGTGACAAGCACAGAACACAACTTTCGATTACCGAAGGTAAGAGAAAGTTGTGTGCTGTGCGCCAGTCACACCAGATTTTTATTTAGAGAGAGAGAATTGTTTCCTTTAATCTCTCTCCCATTCTTGAAAGAAAACAACAAACAGAGTTCCATTAGAACAAGTCAATCTTTTTTAAAAAGCTCTTACTCGAATTTTGAGTAAATCGAAAAAAAACTGAAAAACTACATCAGTAAAGTACAAGTACTTTTTGGCCGACTTTGATTAAAAGCTTATTTTTACGCCCTAGGGGGTGCCTAACTTAAATATAAAATTTCAACCTCCTAGCTCAATTCCGTCATGCTTTAAATTGAGCACACACACACACAGACAGACACAAACACACCCCCGACACACACACACACACACACAGTCAGACCATGTTCCAAAAACTACTTTTTTGGATTCAGGTATTCTCAAAACGTATATATCCATTAAAATCTCGACATCTAATTTTTGACATGAATTCAATACTTTCTCTATATATTAACATTTATAGAGACATGGGCGTACCCAGCGAGGGGCAGGGGGGCAGCTGCCCCCCCCCCAGAAGCAAGAAAAAAAAAAAATTAAATGCTTATAAAGTGATGAAATGAATCAAAATTAGGTAGGGCAATAGCGACGGGGACTCGTTAGGACTCGAGGGTTTTTATGTCTTTAATTCGAAGGCTTTTCCCCTATATATACCATCAAGAGAAAAGATATTGGACAACCCACTCACTTCTACCTGAATTTAGAGCCTTTTGAGGTATGGATACAGGGCCGTAACTAGGCAGATGCAACAGGTGCACCGTGTATCTGTTGCATCTGCCTAGTTACGGCCCTGTATACATACCTCAAAAGGCTCTAAATTCAGGTAGAAGTGAGGGGGTTGTCCAATATCTTTTCTCTTGATGGTACATATATGAAAAAAGCTATGTCACAATCTGGACGGCCATGATCTGCCCCCCCCCCTTGGACGACCATGATCTGCCTCCCTCTAGATTTGATCCTGGGTACGCCCTTGTATAGAGAAAAGAGAAAGTAAAAAATAATTATATCAAATAAAATTAAATTAAATTTAAATAAAAGATAACTGAGCTGCCATTTTGGTAAGATGTCCATTCATTTGGCCATTCTTGGTTAAAATACAACTTTTCGTTTTATCATCTCTGTATTTTTCAATTTAATAAATTTTACTCCCACACTTTTAATAATTTTATTTCAATCTTCTATTTAGTTTTTATTAAAAATTCCTTTTTCAATTTTAATATTAAATAACTCTTAATATTTTCCAGGGATGATGTGGCCTTTCCAGGGCATGCCCTATATTCTCCAGCTGCTGAGTAGGCTAACACCGGCGGCTCTGCCTATCACCTCCTTTGATTATGTCATCAAAAGAGCCTGGTCAATAAATCGTTTTGATGTCTGGATTGGATATATTGTGACTTTAATGTGGATTGCCGTCCAATCTTGCTCCTCAATTGTGATATCCAAATATAAAAGAGGGTAATCTATTTTAAAATTACTGTTGTTCTGTAGTTAATATTTTTTTGTTTGTACTTTTAAAAAGTTGTTTTTTTTATATTTTTTTATTAACTAGCGGATCTATATTTTAATTAATTTTAAGCTGTGGTTACACCAAACGAACAACGCTCGTTTTATCCTCTCTCCACTATAATTTACTTCTTCTTTGGAGCGTTCTGCCATTCAAGTGAAAATCCATGTGGTTATACAAGATGTTAACGGACTATATTTGCTCATTTTTGCGGGAAATATGTGAATGAAATGATGGTGGATATGTTCTCTTGGTGTAAACACGCCTTAAAAAGTTAGAGATTTTTATGTTAAAGAGTATTATTTTTATTTTCTTTAAAATTTTTCCAAATTCATATAAATTTATTCTTTATCCTTTTTCCTTATTAAGCCCTTGTTTTAACCCATTTTTTTATTAACTTTTTTTTAATTTAATTAAAAGCCCCCTGGGAAAGGAGTAAACCAGCTGGGTGAGCATACACGTTTATTCATCAACCAAATACAAAAGCATGAAATACGACAATACTATAAACAACGGTAACCAATAGCGACCGACCCACGCAACATACCCCTCATAATTATAACATGCTACCTCTTAAATTCAGGCAGAGAGAACGTTTATAATATTTTATTTTTTCTGTTCGCTTCCCATTTTTAACTTCTAACTAAGAAAAATATAGATCCGCTTTTGTTTTTAATTATTACCGCACTTATCAATTTCAAATTCTAATGAATTGAGTTGTAACTAAATTTGCTCAAAATATAATATTTTATTCATTTATACTCTCATTTCATAATGAAATTGATAAGTACATGTGTATAAATATTAATATTAAAAATATATATAAAAGATATATAGATTTTCATAAAATCTGTAAATCATCTTGAATGAAATAATAAATATTTTTGTTCTAATTATATTTATTTATTTTATGATGGAGATATTTATAAAATAAATACATATATATATATATTTAGTTTTGTTTTCCTAAGGGATTCAAATATATTAATTTTTGTATAAAAAACAAAACAAAACTGATTATAACAAAGAACAAAGGAACTCAAAATATTGAGATGAAATTAAACTTTGTTGATGTCAATTAGATATTTTTAAAGAATAATTTTTTATTAAGAGGTATGTCTTTGTGGCTGGAAGTATTTCTAAGACGGGGTCAAAAAAAATTCCAAGACATATGCAGCCAAAATTATTTCTTTTATTGTGCAATTCCAGGCAGACGTTTCGGCCACTGGTCTAGGCCATCTTCAGAGCCGGAGGCGAGAATAAATTAAAATTTTAGCTAAAATAAATAATTTTGGTTTTATATGTCTTGGAATTTTTTTGACTCCGCCTTATTAAGATTTATTAAAACAATTATTATTTTTATATTTCAATAATCTGACTTATTCGTCTCTAAACTTTGGAAGGTGGTTTTGATAAGGCGGTGACTTTGATAAGAAATACATACCTCTCTAATCAGAAGTCTCTTATTAGACAAACAATTTCATCTTTTCTCTACTAAATAATAAAATTTTAAATATAGTTTCACAGAAAGTATATCTTAGATTTCTATCGCAAGCTTGAAGGTTTTGATGTAATTATGTTAGAAAATTGGAAATGAATTTGCACTGTTTTCAATAAAACTCCCAGAATAAGACGATTAGGCCTGAATTTATTAAGCCAGTTTCACTTATTTGGAATTTGTAAATTTCATAAACATATGATCAAACTCACTTTGTAAATAATAAAATAACTGCTAGCATATTTACGAGAGATATCTCTTAGTTTGATCGCATGTTTATGAAATTTTCAAATGACTTGTGTATAATGTTTGAAGATTAATGAGTGATGTCGAGAAACTTATAGTTCAAAACACGACCATGACGCTGTCTTTTCGGTAAGGATGTAGGGAGGAAAAACAAAAACAAGATTTTTCATTTTTACCCAATTGAGTTTTATTCCTAATATTTCAAAGGCACAAAGGCTCTTCTTCTTCAGAGAAAACTCATATTACACTCCGTTAACATTATAATTACAGCCAAGGTTTTTTTGCATCAAGGAAGCCATTTGACCTCGATAATTTTAGAGAGCATTCTGACTTGTGTATAATTTTCAATAAATTTAGGCCTAAACCAGTGGCGGATCCAGAGGTGTTTCTCGGGGGGGGTAATCTGGAGTGACTGGTCGCACAGCACACATTTTTTTCTTAATTTCAGTAATTTAAAGGCGCATTCTGTACTTGTTTGCCAGAATATAAATACAAATCAAATTTTTAAGTATTAATTTTTAAAATTTTACATTAAAAATTAATTTTTTATCGAAAAAAAGGATTTTTTCAAATCTCAGGGGGGGTGATTACCCCCCCCCCCTCCTTGTATCCGCCCTTGGCCTAAACGACTTATTCTCGGTTTTGATTGAACCCGATGCAACCATCTCCATTTTCTATCACAGCTTGTTATGACCTCTGATGCCAGAAATTTGTTTAGTCATTTTTTGCGATATACTGATATTGGTTTCTAATTTCGAATTTTATTTACTCTTAATTATTTTGTTGAGTAATTTTTAGGCTATTAATTTTCTATGAATATACGAAATGCGAACCAATTACCTTCCCTAATTACAATGATTGGCCAATTTGATAAAAAAAAATAATTCAAAATTTACTAATTATTTAATCATTATGATGTAAAATTAAAAGAAAAAGTAATTTTTGTTAAATATTATTTTTCATGATTTATTTTAAAAAAATATATTGTGATTTTTTTTAAATGAATAAAAAAACACCCCATGACCTCAGGCTTCCCTCCACCTCATTCCTACACTGATGTCCAGGTCTTTAATTTAAACAATTAGCTGCGTAGGCAGGTTTGGCAATTCAAGCATCTAATCAAGGGACTTGATTGACCTCTGGACCTTGCTTCTTTGATGTAGTATAGGTCTATATTTTTTGATTTTTAATAAAATTTTTTTTCTGAATCTTGTTAATATTTACCATATGATTCCTTTGATATTGTCTGAATCCTTATGTTTCTCACATTTCCAGTTTTCTTTCCTCGCTTGTTTTTTTAATTTTATTTTACTTTAATCATTTTTTATGTCATTCATAGTTTTATCAATTTTTTTTTTTCTGTCTTCATTTTTTCAGGCACTCGATATTATTATAAACAATATAATTTGCTGTTCTGGCACTGCGCCGTAAATTGACACTCGTTTCTATGTCATTTTATTACAAATATTGTATTATAATAGTATTAGAATTCATTTCATATTAGATTTCGCTTTCTTCTTTCTCTATGACGTTAGCTTATCCAAATAAATTTAGTCCCCTGGGCAAGAGAAATTGAATTCAATTTTGTGACTCTCTAGTTTCACCTTTAATCCCAAAAGTCATTCTTCTTTGTTAAATATTTTGAAAGAAAAAAATAAATTTGAAATCACCTTTTTTTTTTTGTTTTAAACTTTTCTTAAAAAATAAACTATTTTCACAACCATATGGGGGGTAAGGAAGGTGAAGGCAGATTAGCCCCCCCTCCCCCCCCCCCATTTATTGAGAGAGACATAAATAAAAGAGTTTTTATAATAGTTTTTTAACAAAAATTTTTCACCCTCTAAGTTTTGAGAAAAATAAACAAACATTCGAAGGAGGTAAATAGTTGAATGTTCATATTTAAAGCTACTTTTATTTCATTTTATTAATAAAGCCAGGCTCGACATTTCGGTGGCACCATCTCTAGGCAGCGGCGCACAGTGGGCTGAAATAGGAAAAAAGCGGCCATAATTCGAAAAAATGAACTTCAAAATATAAAAACAACGTTTTGCACACTAATAATAGACTATATGTGGACCTCAGGACAATAATTCATTTTTTTTTTTACCCAACCCAAACCCGAGTTATAGAGCGCCAAAGTGGGCAAGAAAACTTAGTAACTTTTCTTTGCGTTTTAAGTCGATATTCAGGAATTTTTTTCATGTATTAATATTAATCCAATTTTAATGAATTTTTTTTTGAATCATAGATAAATTAATCTTCTTTCTGAATATATTTTTGTTTTTCTTGTATTTCAGTTATTTATTTTTAAAAAAATTTTTTTTTGTAAGTAAAAAAAAAGCAATATAAATTTTTTTCAATTTCAAAAAAGTATATGGGCATCCTCTTGCGGCTCCCTAACAAACTCAATAGATTCTGAAACTAGAATACATGTAGAACATAATTGCATCGAAACTTTTTGCCCGATTTTGCCCGCCGAATTTTTATTAATTTTTTTATAATTAAATCGGCAGAAAAACAAGTGATTTCCGTCAAACCATATGAACTTCTCTCTGCTTTACAGATAATATTGAAACGTGACAAAGGGCTGATGGACAAAATAAAATCAGGCTATTATTAGAATGACCATAAAATTTGAAGGGGGGCCTCAAATTTTGTAATCTTTTGAAAAAATAATCTATTAAAAGGGAATATCCAATATTTGAAAATTGTATCTTTTCTTGTTCATATTCTTATTAATATTATTGAAATAACTATATTATTTTTGTATACAAGTGGTAAAGCCCCCCTGGACCCCCTTACATGCCTTCGATGAGCAAATGCATCAAATTTATTCTTGCTCACTGTTTGGAAATTTTGCAATTGCTCGACTTCGGCGCAAAATTTTAAAGTTTTAAATGATATTTATTTTTTAGCAAATAATTTTTATTTAAGTATAATGACCGAGACATAGAAGCTGACTCCAAGGGGCCCAAGGGGCTCGAGCCCCCTCCCCCCAAACCCCCCAATGTTGAGGGAAGAGAAAATAAGTCATCTTTGTAATCAGCAATCCATTAAAATGTATATAAAGACGTATTGCTTGTATAAGCTTATATCAAAAAAATTATTTTTGACCCTTTGAGTAAGGGGTAGTTTACCCCATCTATATATTTTGTAAAAATAAATGACATTTGTAACGAGTGACCTTTAAAATATATATAAAAACATATTGCTTGTAATTGCAAAAAAAAAAAAAAATATTTTGTTGCTCCCTTCAGTAAGGGGTAGTTCACCCTATCTATATATTTTGTAAAAATAAATGACATTTTTGTAACCAGTGACCTTTAAAATGTATATAAAGACATATTGCTTGTAATTATCAGAGCAAAATTTTTTTAACACCTTGAGTAAGGGGTAGTTCACCCCATGTATGTTTTTAGTAAAAATAGATGACATCTTTGGAATCAGCATCCATTAAAATGTATATAAAGACATATTGCTTGTAATTATCAAAAAAAAAATATTTTTTTGCTCCCTTCAGTAAGGGGTAGTTCACCCCATGTATGTTTTTTGTAAAAATAAATGTCATTTTTGTAAAACGCATATTTTTTTTGATTTTTTGACATAAGTTTTATTTTATATTTCACACATCATAATTTTTTTTTCAACTTTGTCAAGGGGTAATTTCAACCCCTTTCCGTAAAATATGAAAATATTGAAGGGTATAGAAGAACATATGATTCTGTATGTATAGTTTTAATTTTGTAAAAATCCGCCCAAAAAAAGATAATTATGGCCGCTTTTTTTTCGATTTCAGCCCACTGTGCAGCGCTTCTTCCCCACAAGAACTATCTTTAATTAATGGCTGAGTGATAATAAACAGGAACAGGTAGATGAAGGCAGCCAGCAAAGAACAAAAACTTTATTTAAATGTCGTCGACGTTTCGGGAACGTATCGCTCCCATCTTCAGGATGACAACATTAACAATTTATAAATAAAGAATTATATATATCATGTGTTGGTCCATGAGGTAATTATGAAAAACATATAACCAAGTATTTTTAATTTAAATAAGCGAAAAATGTAGGTACCGCCGGAAGTCGCACCACGGATCTGTCGATTTACGCTCAACATGCCCTACTACTGGACCACAGTACCGCACTCGCTTATTTAAATTATGATAGATCGCTGATTTCAGTCTACTAGAGAAACGCCGCTCAAATCAAGCGTTCAGATTTCTCCGTTGCTGAGGGGCGATCTAGATGGACGTTTTGAGAAATTAACTCAATTATGCAATTAATAAATAAAGAATTATATATATCATGTGTTAGTCCATGAGGTAATTATGAAAAACATATAACCAAGTATTTATTAATTTAAATAAGCGAAGTAGACTGAAATCAGCGATCTCTCATAATTTAAATAAGCGAGTGCGTACTGTGGTCCAGTAGTAGGGATGTTGAGCGTAAATCGACAGATCCGTGGTGCGACTCCCGGCGGTACCTACATTTTTCGCTTATTTAAATTAATAAATACTTGGTTATATGATTAACAATTTATCTTCCTGAAGATGGGAGGGATGCGTTCCCGAAACGTCGACGATATTTAAATAAAGTTTTTGTTCTTTGCTGGCTGCCTTCATCTACCTGTTCCTGTATTTCTATCTTCTTTTTTTCTAGATAATTATTTTCTTTCTGTGGTCTATACACTTGCTTTAAGGACTAGGTATATCAGCTGAAAAGAAGAGTCAGACCAGATAGATATATCGAAATATTACGTCCACTCACAAAATAAGCTAAGAATTGTTTTCCTCTTTAAAAAAAAATTTGTTTATAAATAAAAATAGGCTAGATAGTAGAGATTTGTTTTAATTAAACAATTATAAAATTTGGGTCATCTGGCTTGGTGTAGTTGATAGCGTGCTGGCTTTCTATACCAGAAAAAAGTATGTGTTAAAAAAAAAAATAATAAAATCGCTTCGGTAACTTAATCTATGTCCTTTCTTAGGAAATAAATTTAATTTGCTAAAAAATTATCATTTTTTTTCTTTTGAGATTTCTCTATTAAAGTTATTGATACATGTTACAATTAGACTGAAACCTTGTAATTTAAGTTTTTAAATAAAATATGTTTTTAAAAAATTTTGTATTTTTCTTATAAATAATCTGTAGCGTTGATTAATTTCCATAGTATTCTTCTCTTTCAATAATTATCCCGAGTTTCAACTCTTAAGGAAATAAAATTATTTTTTTCTTTATTTACCATCATTATCATGATAATTTGGAAACCATGTTAATAATTGGGCTGTATTCATTCATCATCATCATCCCTTGAATAACCAACCCTTTCCTCTTCCTCTTTCTCTCTCACTAACTCACCCCTTTTGCTCTCCAGTTCCGTTCCATGTCGTTTTGAATATGTATATATTATATCTATATCTCTCAGTGCATTACACGAGTTTGAACCCTTTTGCAATTATATTCCAACCATCAACCCTTGCCCTAAGGGGGAGTGGGAAAGTTGGGGAGTTAAATGAGGCGCCCGGGCGATACATATTGCACGTCTAACGAGTCGTCGTCGTCCTCACGAATGACTTAATAAATCCCCCAACCCAACCAACTTTGAATTCATATGTTAATCTCGTTGAACTTGATGTTGGAACTCGTATACATATATAACAGTGTTGCCCTGTTGATTTTGATTACACAAAGACTGAACCCACCCCCATCCCACGTATATTCATTCGCAAGGGAAATTAACAAGATCGCGAGGTCGAGAGAGACAGACAGACAGACAGAGATGAGGGTGTAATTACCCAGACAAGACAACTCATAGAGTACGATGATGATTATGATGAGAGATATTTGCATCTCGACTATAACCCAATTCTATATTACTATGCATATTTACTCTTAATAATAAAAATATTCTGTATATGAATATAAAACATTAAAATTAAATTTTTTGTTTGTTATTTTTGTTTTAATGAAATTTGTTTAATAATTATAATGGAAAGTGGAATAAATAAATAAACTAAACCTCTTCATTTCTACATTTAATTTAATAACTGAGGCTTAAATAAAGATAATATTTTTAAATTGATTAATATAAACATTTTTAATGAGCTTAGAGATGACGTTGTTTCATGATCTAGAAAAAATATTTCTTCTCCTAAGCGATACAATTTATTGAAATTATGCCAACTACCAACAATACAATCTACAGAGTAGATCAGAGGGGTTGAGCATGAATATATAATGGAGTGTTTAACATTTATCTGATACTGACAGCCCATAAGCTCTGAGAATGGTCTCGACAAAGACCGAAACGTTAGCTTAATGGGCCTTGATAAATGAAATAAATACTAGCTGCTTCTCTTTTCTTCATCCTTCTACTCATCAACAACTTTCATTCAGCTGTAAATCTACTTTTACAGAGTAGAACTTGGGATCCTGGTTAATATAAAGCAAATAATAATTTGTCGATGCCTTTCAAATTATTACTTTTTTTACCTATTTAAATGCAATACACTTCTTAGTAAAGGGAAAGAATTGTGGTAACAAAAAAAAATCATTGTTGGAATTTCGACTGAAATACTTCACTTTGAAGTCCAAAATTATTCCTAGCGTTATTTTCTGGATTTTTTCATTTATTTACACTCAATATTTTTACAAATATTTTTATAAATATTTTACAAAATATTTGTTGAATATGAATCGCTGTGTTCCAAAAAGAAAGACCTATATTATTATAAAAAAGTATTACATTAAATAAAATTCATATTTATTTATCAAACACTCAGAAAGATCCTTATATTATGTATTTTTATAATTCATTAGAATATAAAATTATACAACTCCGCACAATAATACTATCTTATTCTTGATTTAATAACAAGCTACTTGAAACCAGAAAAAAATTCAAAGAGAAAAAATTATTCACTTTGAATTAAAATCAATCCTTAACAAGCTCTTTTTAGGTACTTTACCACACAATTATACTCCAATTTATTCATTGTATTAGCTTTGTGGATTAGTCTCCAACTCCCCTTTATTTGAAAGACAGAGAGACATTATGGGTAGCGTATCTTTTAATTTCTCCGTAGGCTGAATGAATGAATATTCATCGACACCTAGAGAAGATTGAAAAGGGCCTTCGCAATTTAATCACGTCCTTAACGATGCTCTGATGCGCTGATTAGCCCTTACTAAAGGCAACAGATGGCCACCCCCACCCCTAAAAGGCGTGTTAATTGCCCTAAAAGCAAAAGGGTTGTTCCCTTCTCTCCCACCACTTGTTCATTCATTAAAAAACCCTGCGCCGAAAAGACAATCCTGCCCCTACTACCTTCCTGAGACTTGTTCTTTTCTCAACTCCACGGGTTTAATTTTAATAACTCCCCCTCTGTCTTAAGGAATTTGTCTCAATTAACATTCGCATCCGTTTAATTTTTAAGCCCCTTCATTTACAAACCACTTCTTTTGGTTAATTTTCCATCTCCTTTTATTTTTATTTTTAATCGTCCCAATTATATCGTTATTAAAACTTGACGCTTTAAAGAAAAACAAGGTGATTAAAAAGAACAGGTCATAAAATATACTAACATATTTAATAATTGGTTAATTAATTTTTGTTTTATTAAATACAGGACCGGAAAAGGGCGGGCAAGTCGGGCGACTGCCCGGGCGCCAATTTTGAGGGGACCGAACTAAAAAATAAATACTTTTTTTACATTCATAATATTTTTAGAATTTATAAGTTAAAATTGATTATTTTTACATGAGATAATGTTGACTAGATAACTACTGTAGACCTAGATCACTCATGTAAAACAAGTACCTTATGTGCGGTATGACACTTTTACAATGTTCGGGTTACTTCAACAATGCTTCGTCTTACTTCTTATGTTGAAATATATAGTGGGCCAAATTAACAAACTATACTAGACGGCTATTTAAAAGGAAGAAAAAAATATTTTTAAATTTTTTTTCAATGATTCATATTTATTTTTGATTGGCATACATTTTATTTATGTTTTGAGATTATTTTTTGCATTGTTCTTTATTAATTTTGATTAAAATTTTCCTTTTTTCGCTAATTTTTTTTTTTTTTTTTTAATTTATGGCAAATTTATATATTGTTGTATAAAAGGGCAAGGCACCAAAATTTGTTTTACCCGAGGCGCTCAAAAACTTAAAACCTGCCCTGATTATACATAGAGATAAGTAAGTATATTTCAATAGGATTCGTTCGGTGTCCCTGCTGATAAATTGTGCAAATTAAATTAAATCAAAATGAAATATGAATTTTTGATTCATTTTTTCTATCTAATTGTATAAAATTTCTAACGAGTTTAAACAATTCCGATTCATGAGTCGCTATTAGGCACTCAGTCATTGTTTTTTCGCTCATGGACATTTTCTTCGGGGTGGTGTGCCATTTGGGATTAAATAATCTCATTGATCACATACATTTCCAGTATAGTCAAGTAGTGAAGGTAATGTTTTCTAGTATTTAAATGTATGGCGTTAATGTCCAATCCCGACTAGAAATTTTAATGTGAGACCTATTGGGGCCTCATTGGGTTGCCCATTAGGGACGTACATTGGGATGTCACGCAAAAACCAATCTGGCCCTAATTGGGCAATCCCACTTGGGCCCCGATGAGGAAGTCCCAAAGAGGTCCCAAAGAGGCACCCCATCTCCTAGCCTCATAGGGAAATCCCTATGTGGCCCCATAAAGATCCCTCAGGGATGTCACGCAAAAGCCAATATGGCCCTGATTGGGCAATCCCACTTGGGCCCCGATGAGGAAGTCCCAAAGAGGTCCCAAAGAGGCACCCCCATCTCCTAGCCTCATAGGGAAATCCCTATGTGGCCCCATAAAGATCCCTCAGGGATGTCACGCAAAAGCCAATATGGCCCTGATTGGGCAATCCCACTTGGGCCCCGATGAGGAAGTCCCAAAGAGGTCCCAAAGAGGCACTCCATCTCCTAGCCTCATAGGGAAATCCCTATGTGGCCCCATAAAGATCCCTCAGGGATGTCACGCAAAAGCCAATATGGCCCTGATTGGGCAATCTCACTTGGGCCCCGACGAGGAAGTCCCAAAGAGGTCCCAAAGAGGCATCCCAACCCCTAGCCTCATAGGGAAATCCATAAGTGGCCCGTCCTTCAGTTGTCATTTTTATAAAGTTGCTCCTTAAATAAATAAAAATAAATAAATACATTGCCTGAAAATGATTTAGCATATGATGATTAGGAAATTCAAGATGAAGAAAGTGAATTCTATTTCGCTTCAATTAAATTCTTAATAAAAGGAAAATCAAATAATTCTATAAATCAAATAATATTTGTTTTGATATCATTTTTCTTTAATTTGAGAATAAGATTACATATCTTTAAAATTTTTTTAAAAATTCCATTTTCTCTTTGTGTCGATTTCAATATTTCTTGAGATTCGTTACTAAAATTGTTTAAAAAGATATGGATGTAAAAATAAAGTTTATATCTCTAAAATAAATCACATTAATTTTTTTTACCTTGGCTATATATCTATAGTATTACCATCAGCTATCACATGTGGGAAAATATTTTTCCTTTCGCAAAAAAAATTTCTTTTAGTTCTCTGGAAATGTGAAAAATAAATAAATTAATTTTATAAATTTATAATCTTTTTTTAATTTATCTATTTACCTTTCAAAAGGACATTTAATAAATAAAGTTGATATTATGTTCCTTGTATTCATTTATCAAAATTAAAGAGGCTTCTTCAGTCCAATGTGTTCTTACGTCTAAAATTTCTAATGAATATAATTGAAAGAATTAAATAGATTAAAAGATTACATAAATAAAAAAAAATTAAAATTAAAATAGCAGCAAACGATCACAAGCTTTTTTTTGATATTAATTATGTTTCCAAGGAGATTGAGAGAAAATGGCGACAGTTTGAAAGGTGGTCATCTACTAAAGCTTTGGCGCTGTGATCGCCCTGCACAATTCCATTGGGTCGTAGGCATGACGAAATAGGGAATTCCCTATAAGGGCCCAATTATAACCCAATCGGGAAATTCTCAGGAAAAATAAAATAACTTATAATCACTTTCGCGCAATTGGGTTCTGGGTAGAAAAATATGCAGAAAAGTTCAAGCTTGAAACGAACAGAAAGGGCAAAATGTGTAAATTATACTGCAATGACAAGCGAAACGAACAAACCTAATTTCTAATTTTTAAATATTAAGTGATGCGTTATATGTAAGAAATGACATCTATTGAGCCTCTCAGTGACTCCAATCCTCATCATCTACGGATGCGCGAACACTGGATTTCTATTTATTCCAAATAAGATACTACAGCAAATATTTTGTATAAGTTTTTTATTTTAATGTTGGATTTTCCGTTTAGGTCCCCACAGAACCCAATGGGGAGAAACTGACTATAAGTTATTATATTTTTCCTGGGATTTTTGATTGGGTTCTAATTGGGCCCTTATAGGGATTTCCCTATTGGGCTTGCCTCCTTGGGACCCCATGAGGTCCAGATG
>JAKCPI010010056.1:0-13516 GCA_023213315.1 Euborellia annulipes
CCAAGATGCTTCGTTCCAGACCTTAATCCAGATGAACTCAACGACATCGCTCGTTGCCATTTGGTGAGTTGATTATTTATTTTTCTCAAAATATTACTAAGGGTATGAGAAAAATTTCAATTTTGTTAATTCTAACTTTATCTAATTTATTTTAATACATCTTAATATTAAAAGAGATTTTTTAATTATTAGGGCTTCGATTTCATTGGTTTTAGGATTTTAATTCAATAATATTTTTGGGCGAAATTAGATTTGAAAATTTTTATTTAAAAAATATCTTGAAATTGGCGAAGATCTTCTTATTTTATGCGGAAAACAGAAAGTTACTTGGATGTGTTTTGCCTCCAGATGTTATTAGACGTTTATAACAAAGAAAATCCTAAAACCATTGAAATCGATGACCAAAAAAATCTATTTAAATCAATTCGATAAAATTATTTAAAAAAATACTTTTCTTCTAATTTTTTATTCCATTTATTTATGTATAATTATAATTGGAAATCTAATCAGTGGGATGGTCCAAAATAGGCTAGGCTCCCCTCTTATCTCATTTTGCAATACAATTATGAGAAATTGTTAAGCCTTGGCTAATTTTAATAGGGCAAGGGTTTCTCTCTTTAATTATTTTAAGGGAAAGAGATGTTTAATTAAAAAAAAAAATGATCACTTTTATTTTCAATCATAAAAACTTAGTTGAATCAATTTTCATTTTTTTTTTTTAAATTCAAACCTCTCTTTGAAATATTCTAAAAAGTAGAATCTGAAAAATAGAAATGTTAAAGTGTTGTGATAATTAATATGATCTTATTAATTTAATGCATTGGAAAGAGAATTTACTTTTTAAATAATAAATTTTAATATCAGAAATTACAGGTGATGTAAATATCTAAAAGATTTTTTTTACATCATAAGGCTCTTATAATAAATATTTGGATAAAAAAAATTTAATCAGCGAAAGAAATTTAGAAAATCTTTTTTGCTCTTGTGCGATTCACGAGGATTGCTTTACAAAATTACGGAAAATATTAATTATAATGAATATAAGTTTATATTTGCATAATGACTAATACCTTTCATTAATTAAAATTATTTTTGTTCAAAAAAATTACAATAAATATTTGATTAAAAAAAAATATTGTAAACATCTTATGCCTTTCTGTAATTTTTAATATTAAAACTTAATTTTTTAAACTAAATTCTCCCAAATAACTTGCTTTTTAAAATAATCTAATTTATTTTAATAAGGAAGGAATTTGGAGTTAAGTAAAACATTCACATAAAAAAATAATCTTTATTAATTATCTAAATACATGATAGAATAGGAGAGGGAGACAAATTATGTGCAAATCTTTTATTATTATATATATAAAATAACTAAAAAAATAATTTTCCTTTGTTTCAGGATCCCCGTCTACCCCCATCACCGGTCAACACATCGCAGGTCATCTGAAAATAATAAAACAAGCACATGAGTTGTCAGATAGAAAATGTCATCTACTGTATATTGTAAGTAAAGAAAAAGAAAATACTAATTTGCATTTGTTATTAGTTAAATAATCTAGATAAAGTATTAAAGGACTTCTTTCTATTTTATAAATGTCATGTTATTAAAAAAAAACTAATTACTAATCTAATTACTGTACTATTAGGTGTTTGGATAATACACACAGCCAGTATATTAATTGTAATATTAAGATTGCATGTGTAACTATTTTGTATTTAAAAAAAAAAAAAACTAGATTCGATGTATCAACCCTCACTCAATCCCTAGCTAGATAATAAAATAAACTATTTTTCTTTTTCAAGGTTTCATCAAGCTGACAAAATAAGGGGAGAATGGAAAAGTAAGGTAACATAATGAAATATTATTAGAAGGCTGTTTATTAATCTCAAGTTTCGTTTCATATTAATGGGTGAATATTAATTGAAATGAAAATTTTTATTAGTAGCCTAATTTAAATATATTTAAAGTAATAGAAATATTTATTTCAATATTCTTCTATTAATAAAAAACTAATCTTGAGATTATTAATATTCTTTAATAAAATAGTCTACTAATAATATAATAATAATAATAATAGAAAATATTTAAATTAGGTTAAATTAATATTCTCATATTAAAATAATAAAAATTATTAATATTCTTGAATATAATATTTATCTACTAGGGATAGGTAATAGAAAGGAAAATAAATTCATAAACAAATAAATTAATAGTCTTTATTAATAAATCATTATATAGTAATCTTCAATGAGGCGAGACGATGTGATCAGTTTGCTGTCCACCTCCATCCCCGACCACCAACCCATGCGCGCAATGACTTTTATAGCCTCCAGTCCCCACTCTTGGCCCCTGGCGCATGCGCAGAGAGCTCAAGTCGACAGAGGCGACGGCGGCGGCCGCCCGCCCCCTCCATGCCTGCATGCAGGCATGGAAGGAGGCAACGAAGCGGGTTGCCGGCTCTCTGCGCGCCAGGGGCGCTAAAGAGAATATATTTAATAATTAATATTTATTAAATATATAAAGTCTTTAGCATTTATTCTGGTTTAAATTCCCTTGGATGAACCAAGGCAATGAGACTTGGATGTTCTTGGTCAGGCCTAGGCCCTAAGCCTCCCCACCACGACAAGGTGACATCCTCGGGGAGGAAATAAATAAATGACAATTCATTTTAATGAATAATCATTTTTTATCTGATATTAATTATACTTACGAATTTTGTTTGAATTCTTTTTCTAAAATAAAACTTTTTATTAAAGAAATTATATTTTTTTCTGTATTATTTCCAAGATTTATATTATCTAAAAAAAATATCAATAGTATTTTTCATTTTAAATGAAAGCCTACTTGGTTAATTCAATTTTAATAAAATGTTTATGCAATTACTTACTGAATAATAAATATGTTGACGAGTTGGTTTGGATAGAGCGATTTAAAGGCATTTCAATTTTCAATTCATCTCGGCCTGATCTCGAACATTTCTGTAAATAAATGATACAAAAAATATTAGTTAAAATAGAGTATTTAAACCTTAATTAAAATACAAAATAAAAAAAGAAAGTAAAAATTAATTGTAATTAGTATAAAAAAAATCTAAAGTGAAATAAAATTTAATAAAGATTAAAAAGTGATTTTTTTATTACACCTTTTCTCTGTACGTTCCTTCTGTAAATCTAAAAAATTACTGAAAATTAGCATAAGCAAATTAAAAGATAAATAAGGATAGCGAATGGCATTCAATAAATTATAATTTCCAATTAGCATAAGGAGACTAAAATTAAAAAAAAACTTGAGGGAAAGTATATTCAAAAAAAATGATAATACCATGGGGAACATAAACATTTGCACCCTAACAGGTTCGCAAGACGCCTACTAGTTAGGCAGCCCAATCGACTCACCACTACATATGCAGTGTCTGTGTGAATTTACCTGAGCTAGGGTTCTGAGGGTCTTTTATGATAGACCATAAACCAACCCTTTGAACAATCTATATAGCGATATAGCGTAGCCTTTTCATATCAAATGAATTTGATCTCAAATTAATAGAATTTCAACATTTTAATTAATCTTATCTTCTTATTTGGAAAAAATTAACTTATTTCACCATTTGAACGAAACTTGTGTCCCAATTTTTAGTAAAATTTTTCCGATGTCTATAGACCTTTATACCAGGTAATAATATCTCGGGGCGTTAAAATATTCTTATTTATATTCTTAAAAAAAAAAAAAAACTGTTATTTCGGATTTTTGTAGCGAGAGGTCTTACAACATAGAATGTGGCATGTTCAGACAATAGATAAATAAAATAAGAGAAAGTAAAAATTTGCGAATTCTTCTTTCTATCTCGCAATGCAAGAAGCCAGATCGATGAAATTTAATAAATAATTCTTGCCCTGAAATTGGAGATCTGTTTCAAATTTTGTAGTAAATACTTCAACCGGAAGTAGGCCTACTTTACCTAAGATTATAGAAGTATTTTAAAAATGTAATATTTTTAGTAAAGAAAGTGAGAAAGAAAAGCACTTCTCTTTTGAGTAGCAAAGTGGCGAAAATATATTTCAATTCTTTGCTATCGATTCTGGCCTATTAATTTGTTGCCCGGCTATTTAAATGTATGGTATATGTTTATAAAACTTTCAAACCCTTCTTACCAAGAATGTAATTAGGCCACTTTCAAAATTAATAACCAGATTAAAATATTTTTAAAAGGTAATTTTTATAATTTTAGGTAAAGTACTAACTACTTCCGGTTGAAGTATTGTAATTACTCCAAAATTTGAAACAGATATACAATTTTAGAGTAAGAATTATTTACTAAATTTCACCGATCTGGCTACTTGCATTGCGAGATAGAGAGAGGAATTCGCAAATTTTTATTTAAAATGTATCTATTTTCCAAAGGGATGGTTTATGGCTTCTTCATAAAATACCCTCAGAACCCTAGCTCAGGTAAATTCACACAGACACTGCATATGTAGTGGTGAGTCGATTGGGCTGCCTAACTAGTAGGCGTCTTGCAAACCTGTTAGGGTGCAAATGTTTATGTTCCCCATGGTATATTAGATAGATACCCATTTTTGTTTATAAAAATCTAACTTTAAATTTCAATTTAATACGAATTACAAATTAAATTCCACTTTAAAATGAATGAACTAGGGTAATATAAAAAATTATTATTATTACACTTTGAGAGAATTCTTAAATATATATTAATTATACAAGAAAGCATAGAAATAGATATAGAGAAAATGAAATTTTCTCACTTACCCATGATGAGAATTCCTGCGATGTCTTCTCTGCATCTTAATTTTTTAAACGATAAATTACATACAGCATATCTGTGAGTTTCAACCAGGTTCGGAGAGGGGACGATGATCGACATCTAAAAATAAAAGTACAAATTATTTAATAACATATCTGTACCACACAAATTAAAAGTAAAAATCTGGTGTGACTGGCGCACAGCACACAACTTTCTCTTACCCTTCGGTAAGAGAAAGTTGCGCACTGTGCTTGTCACACCAGATTTTTTGTGTCGAGATATATTTAGTTTCCCATAGCACCTTAGTTTCAAACTTGCATTTTAAATGTTGACTGCTTCAAATAAACTATGGTTATTTTTCAAAATTTTAATCTCATATTTGGACATTTTATACACAATATAGATTCGTAAATAAATACAAAATTTCATAAGAATTGGAAAAAAAAATTTTAAATGCGTAAAAAGTTCCAAAGGGGGACCCCCTTTTGAATTGAAATTAACATACAAATCCCCATAGGAAATTAACATTGGTCAAATGCGAAGATAAGGTGGAAAGTTTAAAACGCGTAGAAAGAGAGAAGATAATTTTGTGAGAGAGAGAGAGAGAGATATGTTTTCTCTGAAACAATTAAAGACACAAATAAAATAAAAATAAATGGGAATTTAAATAATAATTGATTTTTAATCTAATAAAAAGAAAAAGAATTAAATTCGGTTACCATGGCAACCATTTCTATCTTTCCTATGAAGCACAAGAGTAAAGTGTGCTTCAAACAATTTTGAGGGCAAAACGAGAATATATATTTGAAAGAGCATCTAAAAAATAATTGATTTTTGAATTTTAATCAAAATCGTTAGAGCGAATTTTGAGAAAATCGAAAAAAACTGAAAAAGTACATCAGTAAAGTACTAGTACTTTTTGGCCGATTTTGATTAAAAGCTTATTTTGTCGGTCCCGGGGGGTGTTTAACTTAAATATAAAATTTCAGCCTCATAGCTCAATTCCTTCATGCTTAAAATTGAACACACACACACAGACACACACATACACATCACACACACACACACACACAGACAGACCATGTCGCGAAAACCACTTTTTTGGATTCAGGGGACCTCAAAACGTGAAGATCCATCAAAATCTCGACATCGAATTTTTGACATGAAACCAATACTTTCTCTCTCTATATATTAATATATATATATAGAGGTAAGAGAAAGTAAAAATAAACCTTAAATAGTAAGAAAGAAATGAAATATTTTGCATATTTTGTTTTAAGCCTAAACCCCTTTCCTAATGAACCCACCCAATGCAACATATTCACGGAACACAAGAGAGGCATCTTCCCAGCATCCCTATGCTGTTCAGATCACGACTAACAGAACAAAACAATTTCATTCTTCCTTTGTCCCCATGACCTCCCGTGATTGGAACAAGCTCCCTGCGTCTATCTTCCCCAAAACCTACAATCTTCAGACTTTCAAGTCTAACCTCAACAGGCATCTTCTCAGTTCCCGCAGTTGAGTTTCCCCTTTATGCTTCTCCTTTTGTTTTTATTTTCTTCCTGGCTGCATGTGACTATTGGTCATTATAGGTCTTCAGACCTATGCACCCATTCCAAAAAAAAAAAAAAAAAAAAAAAAAAAAACATTAAAATGCAACCGGAATTTTAAATTATAATTTCAAATGAAAATGAAAGCCAGAAGTTTAGGATGAATCCTTATTCCCGAATACAGTAGAAGTATAGATTAATGTCGATGTAACATATACGAAATAATATATTATATAAATAAATGAAATTTTGTATTTATTTGACATTGCTTTGTAAAAGGAGGTCCAAAGCGAGAAATTTTATATATATATATATATACGCGATAAGCGAGAAATTCCACATACCCACGGAAACGGATCGGAATTAAATTTTTTTTGCAGACATATAAAACGCTTTGATGTTTATGTACAAAACTTCCCGTCGATATGTCACCTTTTAAGAAAGTTATAGTAAAAAAATTGAAAATTGACTGTTTATAAGTGTTAAGATGATTTAGTTCCACTTTAAAAATTTATTTATTTATCAACAATAAGATTGTAGCAATTCTAATATTTAATGGTCATTCCGTCACTTTAATTAATAAGTTAATTCACTTCGGAAGAGAATTTTGACTAGCTTAATAAGCTACTCCAGCATGATTCGATTCCAGGACTCTTGAATAGCGATTTTCCGCTTGCCGATAGTGGGGGACTGGAAACAATCGAGGACTTTCTTAAAATGTGACATATCGACGGGAACTTTTGAACATAACATCAAAGATTTTTTACTTTCTCTTACCTATGTATATATGTAATATATATATAGAGAGAAAGCATTGGATTCATGTCAAAAATTCGATGTCGAGATTTTGATGGATCTTCACGTTTTGAGGTCCCCTGAATCCAAAAAAGTGGTTTTCGCGACATGGTCTGTCTGTGTGTGTGTGGGTGTGTGTGTGGGTGGGTGTGTCTGTGTTCAATTTTAAGCATGAAGGAATTGAGCTATGAGGCTGAAATTTTATATTTAAGTTAAACACCCTCCTGGACCGGAAAAATAAGCTTTTAATCAAAATCGGCCAAAGAGTACTAGTACTTTACTGATGTACTTATTCAGTTTTTTTCGATTTTCTCAAAATTTGCTCCAACGATTTTTTTTAAAATTCAAAAATCAATTATTTTTTAGATGCTCTTTAAAATGTATATTCTCATTTTGCGATTGAAATCTTCTGAAGACCACTTTACTCTTGTATTTCATAGGGAAGATAGGAGAAATGGTTGCCATGGTAACAAAATATAAATATTTTCCCATACTTATAAATTTTACATCTGAATTCAAATGTTCCGTACTGTCGGGAACTAAATATATGTCGACACAAAAAATCTGGTGTGACAAGCACAGAACACAACTTTCGATTACCGAAGGTAAGAGAAAGTTGTGTGCTATGCGCCAGTCACACCAGATTTTATATATCTGCAAAAAAAATTCCATCCTAAACGGTACAGTAATAAGGAAGTTATGATTAAAAAACCAATCGGAACTAAATCATCTTAACGCACTGTATATTAATACTTAGTGAATGTGACTTAATAAATTTAAACGTTTATATGAACAAAAAAGTTTTTACCTGTGATTTCAATGGCAATTCCTTAATGAAGTTGACATTCTCTTTTTCGTGATTCTCCTCCTGGAAATAACATTTCAAATTAGATTTTAATCACATATAATATTTAATTTTAATTAAAAAAAAAATTTCGATTCTTACCTTAGCTTAATTTCTTGGGTCTAGAGTCATTAATAGACAATCGATGTACTTCGTTCAGTTACGTAGCTCAAAAAAATTGAAAATTTCAAAATTTTTGAAAAAGCTTTTTAAGTAAAGCACTACTTCAAGTGACGTATGTTACTCCAAAAGTTGAGAGAGAATCTACAATTTTAGTGTAAGGAGCATATATAAACCAAATTTCATCGATCTAGCTGCTTTGGTTTTAACCAATCGTGTCTACACACACACACACACACACACACACACACACACACACACACACACACACACACACACACACACACCCCCACACACCCCCCCCCACACACACACACACACACACACACACAGAGAGAGAGACATAATGCCAAAAATGGTTTTTTTGACTCCAGGGAGGGCCTAAAACGTGGAGAAACATCAAAATCTCGAAGTCGAATTTTTCATCTCGATTACAATACTTTCTCTATACGGAGAAAGTAATAAAAATAAGGTTTTTTTCTGCCCACCCTATTGACTACTCTTGCCCTAAATCTACTCCAGGGAGCTAATTTACTTTATCAAAGTCATCTCACCTCAATATTGTTTCTTTAAAAGTAGAATATTATTGAAAAATACAACAGATTTAGGCTATATACTTTGGATGGATGGTAGCCAATAATGGCTAAATATCAATAGAAAAAAAAAAACTAAATTCTTTTTTCTTCTAATTTGGCCGCTATCCATCTAAAGCAATCTGGATCCATAATAATAGAAAATTTCCTTTAGGAGACCAACATTTAACCAATAAAAGAAGTATTGCTATCTTCTAGGCTATCTTCCGTTAAGGTTTCGTGAAAAAATATGTCACCCTTTTTTTTTTATAGTTTTACGAGGGAGGGAAATGCATGTTGAGTAGTCATATCATAAAATACGGTGAAAATAATAGATGCCATGAGAATGGTGGCAAGATGGGACATTTGCTCACTCCCATCGTTTTGAGTGAAATTGAATTTTATCTAGTATAAAGGATATGGAAAACTAATCTAAATTCAAATATTGAGGTAAATAGGAAAATAAGTAAAAATTTTTAACATAAAACAAAACTATATATAGCTTTTTGTTGAAAATAGGTATAATATTTGAACAATATTTGTTTTACTTATAGTATATAAGTGTGATGACAAATAATTAAAAATTGAATATATAAAGCTTTATGTGTTCACTTAAATGATATAGGACTATTTGTATTATTATTTTTTAGACTTTGATGATCTGTCAAGCGAACTAATTTTAGAAGGTTTAGAGTTTTGAATTCACTGGTTCGTTTCATAATAGGCGGAGGAGGTATATATTTATAGGAGAACAAACAAAGAACATTTTGATATTTAATAAATTTGGATTTTAGTAAGGATAAATAAAATCATATAAAAAAGAATTAATTTATTCATTAGGTCTACCCCTTAAGAGCCGGATGTTTCACTTCTAGACAACTAGTAAACTTATCCAACGGATAGCAAGTCATCGATATAGTAAACAAGAATACGCTTAACCTTTGAGTTAAAAAAAGTATTTTTTCACATATAATTAGCTAAAAGTATTGGTTCGCTAGAGTTCTAACTCAGACTTTCGAGAGACGTGATTAGAGAGATGATATTTTAAATGTTTTTTAATAAGATCAATTAATTAGAATTAGAACATTTAAAAACTTTTTCTGTATAAGTATATTAATATACAACTGTTTGGTTGCTTAGCTTAAAAGAAATTGCAATCTCTAGAGTTTGTTTTCTATATACTACCAATAGAGTCTACTGGCCTACCAGCTGATACAGTTGTTGTTCTATTGTTAATCAAAACTTAAACACCAAACAATTTTTTTACTAATTTAAATATATCCAAGTTGGGAAAGAGCAAGTACAGTACAAAGAGCAGCAAAGAAAAGAAAGGCTTTGTGTGCCAAATGCCGAAGGAAACGTTCTCGAAAAGACACGCTTTAAACACTCGCCCTTTTAATAAAATGTACCTTTGTGCATTATTGCAACTTTGTTCCTGAAATAAATATAAACCTATACGGACTGAGGATGGACGAATAAATTTTATCCGAAACGTCTCCTTTCGGTATTTGGCATACGAAGGCTTTATTTTTTTGCTGTTCGTGTACTTGCTCTTTTCCAACTTGTATTTTCAACAGCAACTTCTCTCCGGAATATAAATATAACCATTCAGACCAGGGGGTAGCGAGATCACGGGTAGACTACTAATAGGTGATAGGGTCATGGGCCCGGGTGTAAAGAATAAAATAATTAAGCTTAATTCAAATTTTTAAATTTATATGCGGGTGCAAATAAGAGCACGAAAAGTAACAGTACACTGTAAAAAAAATTTTAATTTTAGTATGTTTTAGTATAGTAAATTTACAAATTTTCCTTGTAAATGATAACTACCATACATTTGTATACTAAATTTACAAATATATGCATTCAAAAAATTTTTACAACCAAAAAACATTTTAAAATTACAATTCTCTTGGAAAATTAGAGTAAATATTGTAATTTTACCATACGATTTCTAATTTTACAATACAACGGCATTGTAATTTTAGAACACGGTTTGTAATTTTAGAAAAGGGTTTGTAATTTTACAAAAAGGTTTCTAATTTTACAATACATGGGGATAGTAATTTTCCTTTTAAGGCTGCCAACATGGCCGACTTTGTTTCGACTACTTTTTAGCTTTCTTAATAAAGACATTTTTGGCACTATAAGGATTTATTTAAGTTATAATAATACAAAAAATAATAATATTATGATAACTTTAAGTTTATTTTTTATTTTATTATTTAGTAAAAATAGTTGACAATGAGGTCATACTTGAATGCCAAATAGCAGAGATAGATCATTAGTTAACAGGTGATTCGATGGTCAAATGGACTAGGCAGCAGACTTCTACCAAAAAGGTCAGTGTTCAAATCCTGGAGGAATTTTTCATTAAATAAAAATATTTACTTCACTCCATCCAGGTAGAGCCGTCCCCTAAAGGTCAATAACCTATGGGTCCAGTCATAAATTTTTTTTTCTTTTTTTCTAAATATTAGTAAAATTACAAACATTTGAATTGTAAAATTGCTAAATATTTGTAAAATTACCACACATTTGGACTCGAAAATTGCTAAATATTAGTAAAATTACCAAATTTGGACTCGAAATTGCTAAATATTGGTAAAATTACCAGACATTTGGACTCGAAAATTGCTAAATATTAGTAAAATTACCACACATTTGTAAACGATTTTTGCAAAGAGTTTTGTAAAAATATAATTCAACTGTATAGTAAATTTAGTATCTATTGGTCTTGGAAATTTGCTTACAACAAAAAAATTGTAAAATCATCAAAATTTTTTTTACAGTGTAGTAAGGGTAGGTACTAAAAAATTTCAGAACGTTTATATTCAAGTCTTTGGAATTTCCTATAACACAAGGAAACAGTACAAATAAATTTCAAATTTGCCCTGGGGCTAGGTGTAGAGATTAGCCTCGTATACCGAGTAGCGGGTTCGGACCCCAGGCATTTGGATACCAAATGGCTTAAATAAGAATGCCGGGACCCCCCAATGTGTATATTAATTAATAACGGTTATCGTCTAAGTCTTATATGGCCTGAGTTGCCGAAAATACTGTGTGAATGTGAGTGTGAGTGTGAATGAGAAAAAAGTGTGTGTTGAAAAAAAAATTCAAATTCCTATTTCATCTTTGAAATTTGGTTGTATTTATGTCACAAGAGGAAAATGCAAAAAGTAGCCGATCAAATTGGAAAATTCACATGTCCAAATTTGTTTAAAATTAATTAGGAGTCAGACCATAGATATCATCGTTTAATAATTAGAAGTCATAATGAGGAAATATAAAAGGTTTATAAGCAAACACGTTTGTATTTGCTTATAAACACTACGGCCTTAAGTAACTCCGGCAAACAAAGAAATCATTGGATTAGCTACCACCCTTCCAATTGAAATAAATTTTTGACGCATGAGACTGGAGGAACCCTTGATCTTTGGTATCAGACGCTGGTCAAATAAGCATAGGCCTACATAAGAGAAGAGAAGTAGCCAAAAAACATAATTATGATCAGAGGGTTGGACGATTTCAGCTAAAGACCAAGTCAAAATTTTACTACTTTCAAGGATCTGGCCGAGGAAAGGATAAAGAAATAAAAAAAATGGCTAATTTTATGCAAGAAATAAAAGTGTTTGGTCATTTAAAAATAGTGAAGTGCAAGGAAGGAATAAAAAAAACCCTCAGAGTTAATTCCAAACTTCATATAGATTGACGTTTATATAGCGTGTGAAAGTCTGACCAATTGCAAATCTCATAAAATTATTTGCTAGATGAATAAATTTGAAATTAGAAAATGAAAAAAAGTAAGTCCATTCGAAAGAATGATGGTATCGATCAAAAAGATGAGGAAGTAATAAAATCTTCTCTCTTCTTTTTAATGCATTCCGAGTTGGTTGGTGGCATCAATTCAACTTAATCGATCTTTAAAGGAGGCTCCAAACGAATCGTTTAATTATTATAATGTGTTCAAATAGCTTTGGTTTAATGGTTGCTAATTATAATTGGCTTTTAAAAAGTCTATTTGTGTAATATCACCATAGACATTTATTTGAAAATAAACTTGTCAAAAATTGAAAGAAAAAAAATCTGGTGTGACTGGCGCTCCTAACTTAAATATAAAATTTTAACCTCCTAGCTCTTTCCGTTCTTGAGATATTTTGTTCACAGACACACAGACAGACCAAGTCGCGAAAACCACTTTTTTGGATTCAGGGGACCTCAAAACGTGTATATCCGTCAAAATCTCGACATCGAATTTTTAACATGAATCCAATAGTTTCTCTCTCAATATATTAACATATATAGAGCCCCCGGGTTTGGCGTAGTAGGTAGCGTGCCTACCTCCTATAGCAAACGTCGCGGGTTCGGGCCCCAGGCAGTCCGATGATTTTATTTAAGCCATTTGGATACCAGATGGCTTAAATAGAAATGCCTGAACCCCCAATAGATTTTCAATGCAACGGTTATCGTCAAAAGTATTATATGGCCTGAGTTGCCGAGAAGACTGTGTGAATGTGTGTGAGTGTGAGTGTGAATGAAAAAAAAGTGTGAATGTTTTTTATTTAAAAAAAAACATATATAGAGATAAGAGAAAGTAAAAACTGTCTGTGTGTGTGTCTGTATTTAATTTAATTTTTTTAGTTTTTTTCGATTTTCTCAAAATTCGCTCGAATGATTTTGATTAAAATTCAAAAATCAATTATTTATTAGATGCTCTTTAAAATGTATATTCTCATTTTGCCATTTAAGGAAATCTTCTGAAGACCACTATCTATATTTATCTTGTACTTAATAGGAAAGATAGGAGAAATGGTTGCCATGGTAACAAAATATAAATATTTTCCATTCTTTATAAATTTTACAACTTTA
>JAKCPI010010057.1:0-19011 GCA_023213315.1 Euborellia annulipes
AGGGATAAATAAAGAAATGACCAAACAGCCTGAAGACCTGTCAATGGTTACAAGTTGTGATTTATTGGTTTGGGAAATGTTCACCCCTTAGGTGAGAGACATCTAGATAAAAATGTCAAATTACTTTATGAATAGAAAAAGAGGGAGAAAAATTAAAATTCTTATGAATCCTAAAATCATTAAAGTAGAGGGTTTATGAATTTTGAAAAATAAGAAAGAAAAATTTGCCTGACTTATTTGTATCGCAAATAATATATGTGAATTGTTTAAAAGTCTATATGGCCTTAGATGCCGAAAAGACTGATAAATAAAAAAAAAAAGTAGAAAAGGTCCTTTCCCAAACCAAAGGCCTTCGATTTAACAAATAAACTCAAACAAGTAAAAATAAGTAGTTTCTTTTCTAAAAAGCTATTAATATTAAAAAAAATGTATGTTCAACACTAGGATAATAAAAATTCACCTCTATAAACATTTTTACCCCATAAAAATAAATAATTAATGAAAATATTAATTAATTGAAATAAACTATAATTATTAAAGATATTAAAAAGAATGTGGGCGCCCGCAGAGGGGGAGAACTTTTTTTTTAAGCATTTGGACTGATTGATATGTAACAATCAGTCACAAGGATTAGTGAAGCTGAAGCCAATTAACGTTTGACATACTTATTAATCATTTTGACAGTATTGAAAAGTATTGATTTTTTTTTTTTTTTTTTTTTGGTATGAAAATAAATAATGCCTGACAAGACAAAGAAATACTCTTAAAAGATTTGTTTGAAATGAAATATAAAGTAAATTTATATGTTTGCATTTTTCCTTTTTTATCGTAACTGAAAATCAGCGTATGAAAGGTGACTAGGGATTAGATGATATGTGAAGAAGAGGAGTCATTAATGTAGTTCTAAATAAGTCTACATCTATACTATTATATAAAAGACAATCTCTGTCTGTCTGTCTGTCTGTCTGTCTGTCTGTCTGTCTGTCTGTCTGTCTGTCTGTCTGTCTGTCTGTTTGTAACGCATAGACTCCGAAACTACTGGACCGATTTTCATGGAGTTTTTTTTAATGGGTAGGGAATTTTCCGGGGGTGGTTTTAGGCTATCATTATATCGAATTAGGGGTAGGGAACCCCCCCTTTTTGGGGGTTATCAATTACCCCATAGCAAAGCATTGGAAAACAGGATCTAACTCGCTTTATGAAAAATATATTTATCAAATCTTTAAAATGAAAAATAAAAACTCTTCCTCCCCCTAACAATTCGACATTTGAAAAGATTTTTCCGCTCTGCGCCCCCACCCCCCCCCACCCCTAAAATTTTATTTTTTTTATTTTTCATTCGATTTTAATAAAATTTAAAATGTTGCTTTCTTAGGGTGTAAATAATTGAAAAATGGTATTTTAGACCCCAGAAAGTTCAATTACCCCACTGACCCCCCTGAAATTTATTTTTCATTCGATTTTAATAAAATTTAAAATGTTGCTTTCTTAGGGTGTAAATAATTGAAAAATGGTATTTTAGACCCCCAGAAAGTTCAATTACCCCACTGACCCCCCTGAAATTTATTTTTCATTCGATTTTAATAAAATTTAAAATGTTGCTTTCTTAGGATGTAAATAATTGAAAAATGGTATTTTAGACCCCAGAAAGTTCAATTACCCCACTGACCCCCCTGAAATTTATTTTTCATTCGATTTTAATAAAATTTAAAATGACGCTTTCTTAGGGTGTAAATAATTGAAAAATGGTATTTTAGACCCCAGAAAGTTCAATTACCCCACTGACCCCCCTGAAATTTATTTTTCATTCGATTTTAATAAAATTTAAAATGTTGCTTTCTTAGGGTGTAAATAATTGAAAAATGGTATTTTAGACCCCAGAAAGTTCAATTACCCCACTGACCCCCCTGAAATTTATTTTTCATTCGATTTTAATAAAATTTAAAATGTTGCTTTCTTAGGGTGTAAATAATTGAAAAATGGTATTTTAGACCCCAGAAAGTTCAATTACCCCACTGACCCCCCTGAAATTTATTTTTCATTCGATTTTAATAAAATTTAAAATGACGCTTTCTTAGGGTGTAAATAATTGAAAAATGGTATTTTAGACCCCAGAAAGTTCAATTACCCCACTGACCCCCCTGAAATTTATTTTTCATTCGATTTTAATAAAATTTAAAATGTTGCTTTCTTAGGGTGTAAATAATTGAAAAATGGTATTTTAGACCCCAGAAAGTTCAATTACCCCACTGACCCCCCTGAAATTTATTTTTCATTCGATTTTAATAAAATTTAAAATGACGCTTTCTTAGGGTGTAAATAATTGAAAAATGGTATTTTAGACCCCAGAAAGTTCAATCACCCCCCTGACCCCCCTGAAATTTATTTTTCATTCGATTTTAATAAAATTTAAAATGACGCTTTCTTAGGGTGTAAATAATTGAAAAATGGTATTTTAGACCCCAGAAAGTTCAATCACCCCCCTGACCCCCCTGAAATTTATTTTTCATTCGATTTTAATAAAATTTAAAATGTTGCTTTCTTAGGGTGTAAATAATTGAAAAATGGTATTTTAGACCCCAGAAAGTTCAATTACCCCACTGACCCCCCTGAAATTTATTTTTCATTCGATTTTAATAAAATTTAAAATGACGCTTTCTTAGGGTGTAAATAATTGAAAAATGGTATTTTAGACATCAGAAAGTTCAAACACCCCCCTGACCCCCCTGAAATTTATTTTTCATTCGATTTTAATAAAATTTAAAATGACGCTTTCTTAGGGTGTAAATAATTGAAAAATGGTATTTTAGACATCAGAAAGTTCAATCACCCCCCTGACCCCCCCCTGAAATTTATTTTTCATTCGATTTTAATAAAATTTAAAATTACGCTTCCTTAGGGTGTAAATAATTGAAAAATATATTAATCAAATATTTAAAATAAAAAATAAAAACTCTTTTTCATAATTAATTAAAATACATTTATCTGGACAACTCTTAGTCACATCCCGAGACGCCGCCCGCCAGGGCTAGCGGGGTAGGGTTGCCGAAGGCAACCCTACCGCAGCTAGTATAATCTATAAGCTTGTGTATTTGGTTGTACCAAAATAATAGTAGGTATATAGAAAGAATTTTAAATACTGTCAGAAATTATAAAAAATATTTTATATTCTTTAAAATTTCTTTATATGAGTGAGAGGGATTACCTCTAACATCATCCAAACCCCCCCCCCCCCAGCCGCCGCCGAAAAAGATTTGTCTACAGGCCTGATGGCCACATCTAATCAAAGTTTAAATAGTTGAAAGTTTAATTGCACAGAGACGGTAAACTTAAGTTACTTGAGCCCTAAGGTATTTTTGAGCCTAAAAAGAAAAATGTGTTCAATACCCTTCAATTTAACTAAGAATCACATTATCACCTTCTAAACCAGTAGTATCCAAACTTTAGGTTACCACGACTACCTTAAAAATTAAATCGTATAACGCCTCCCCCCCCCCCCTCAAGGCCAATTTATTAAATAATACAGAAAATTGTATTTCCTAAAAATATAAATTTATATAAAAATACTTTTTACTTTCTCTTACCTCTATATACTTATATGTTAAAATATAGAGAGAGAAAGTATTGGAAGTATTGTATTCATGTCAAAAATTCGATGTCTAGATTTTGATGGATATACACGTTTTGAGGTCCCCTGAATCCAAAAAAGTGATTTGTCTGTGTGTCTGTGAACAAAATACCTCAAGAACAAAAGAGCTAGGAGTTTGAAATTTTATATTTAAGTTAGGCACCCCATGGACGTGACACCCCAGATAGCACAGTACGTCTTATGTACGTACATAAGACGCACAATTCGTCTTATGTACGTACATAAGACGTACTGTGCTATCTGGGACGAAGCTTTTAATTAAAATCAGCCAAAGAGTACTAGTACTTTACCGATGCATTTTTTCAGTTTTTTTCGATTTTCTCAAAATTCGCTCTAAAGATTTTGATTAAAATTCAAAAATCAATTTTTTTTAAGATGGTCTTCAAAACGTATATTCTTATTTTGCCCTCAAAATTGTTTAAAACACACTTTACTCTTGTACTCCATAGAAAAGATAGGAGAAATGGTTGCCATTGTAACAAAATATAAATATTCAACAAGACATATGAGTGTTTTTTATTGGTGAGGCCAAACATCCCATGGCCCTCACCAATAAAAAACACTCACATGTCTTGTTGAATATATCTATGACTTGTTTAGTCCGAATCGGGGTATTCTGAATATTACTATTATCTTATTCAAATATATAGATCTCGAAAAATAATTTAAAAATATAAATATTTTCCTATACTTAATAATTTTACATCTTGAAATTCGAATGTACCGCACTGATGGAAACTATATATATGCCGACACGAATAGTCTGGTGTGACAAGCACAGAACACAACTTTCAATTACCGAAGGTACACCAGATTTTGTATTTATAAAACTTTCTAAAAGAAAAACGCTGAAATTCGCCTTTTTTGTTATTATTAAATTTATTATAATTAGCGATTGAAATTCTTTTTTACTTTCTCTTACCTATGTATATATGTAATATATATATAGAGAGAAAGTATTGGATTCATGTCAAAAATTCGATGTCGAGATTTTGATGGATCTTCACGTTTTGAGGTCCCCTGAATCCAAAAAAGTGGTTTTCGCGACATGGTCTGTCTGTCTGTTGTTGTCTGTGTGTCTGTGTGTCTGTGAACAAAATATCTCAAGAACGAAAAGAGCTAGGAAGTTGAAATTTTATATTTAAGTTAGCCACCCCCATGGGACGTCACACGAAGCTTTTGAACAAAATCGACCAAAGAATACTAGTACTTTACTGATGTACTTTTTCAGTTTTTTTCGATTTTCTCAAAATTTGCTTCAACGATTTTTTTTTAAATTCAAAAATCAATTATTTTTTAGATTCTCAATAAAATGTATATTCTCATTTTGTGATTGAAATCTTCTGAAGACCACTTTACTCTTGTTCTCCATAGAAAAGATAGGAGAAATGGTTGCCATGGTAACAAAATATAAATATTTTGCCATACTTATAAATTTTACATCTTGAAAATCGAATGTACCATACTGTCGGAAACTAAATACATGTCGACACAAAAAATCTGGTGTGACATGCACAGTACACAACATTCGATTACCGAAGGTAAGAGAAAGTTGTGTGCTGTGCGCCAGTCACACCAGATTTTTTTTTTTGGGTTCAAGTAATACCAAATAACTCGAGTTTACAGAAACAAAAAATGTATAGTGAGGGACAAAAGTACACTCATGCGTTTTCTGTCATTATGTTCTTTATTAATATGAAAAATTTTTAATGGAAACATTCCTTGCTTAAATGTAGATAGTTTCCAATGAAAATTTCCAACTTTTTACATAAATTCAAAAAAAATAATCACACATAGTAAAAGCATAGAAGGATTGTTACTCTTTGTAGAAAGAGTAATGTGAAAATATTGCGTACCCAGGAGTTATGAACATTCGAGGTTAAAAAACCCGACTTTTCTTAAATATAAAAATTATTTTGGAATTGCATATTGTTGTGTTCGGTATTTTTTGCTATCCAAATAATAGTATTAGTTAAAGTTAAAAGTTAATATTTCATATTAACGGATTAAGCAAATAAACATTTTTATATGGGAAGGCTATCCCTTATTATGAGGGTTGTTTATGTTGGTACTTATCTCCCCCACCTCCCCCTCTTATTATTTAAAGCGTGCTTGATATTATGCTATTATACTGCTCCCCTCCATATTGGGTGAGTTGGGGAGGAGAGAGTTCCTTTTTATGTCTAAAGAGAAGAGATAATATAGAAGATAAACATTCAAAACCAGTGAAAGTAAACTATTATTAAAATAATAATAATAATAATAAAACGGAAGTCAAAATATATTTTATCTTGAACAAGGGGCAAGGGGTTGTTCTCCGTAAATTCGTATAGAGTGTGGAGGCTAAAAATTTAATGTTGAATTGTTTTTTTTTCTATAAGTTTTAATCCACTGCTGAAGAGAAATAAACAAGGGCGTAAATAACACCCACGCAGGCTCCGCAATGCGGGGGGGGGGGAGGAGACCCGGGCGCAAAAAATTTCCGCATCACGGAACAGATTGGTTCATCAAATAATTTTTTTTTCCGCAAGGCGGCAAAAATTTCGGGTCCCTAAAAAAGGTAAAATGATTTTCATGAGAGGGAAAAAATTTTCCCGCTTCACGGAACAACTAGGTTCCGCGAAAAAAAAAAAAAATTCGTTTCGCCCCCTCTATATACGACCCCTCCAGGAGGGGGCGTCATTCTTGTTCCTGCGGGAGAGGGGGGGGGGGGGGGGGGGCGATGTAGTTACGCCTCTGGAAATAAAGCTCTTATTTCAAGATCTAAAGCCTATTAGTTCATTTATCGATCTAAGCTATTGAATTTATAAGTAATAAGTAGATTTATATTTAAATTAATATTGGCTACTTTTTAATTTAAATAAATATGGACATAATCTTTCTTAATGGGTTCATGAGTAAAAAGATTTAAAAATAAAATCAATAAAAAAAATCTGGTAATCTGGTCTTTCTTTTGGTAAGAGAATGTTATGTTCTGTGCTTGTCACACCAGATTTTTTGTGTCGACATATAATTTAGTTTCCACCGATATAATAAAATTCAAGATGTAAAATTTATATGGGATTTATACGTATTTTGTTACCATAGCAACCATTTCACATATCTTTCCTATGAAGTACAAGAGTAAAGTGGTCTTCAAAAGATTTCAATGGTAAAATGAGAATATACATTTTAAAGAGCATCTAAAAAAAAAATTGATTTATGAAATTAAAAAAAAATCCTTGGAGCGAATTTTGAGAAAATCGAAATAAACTGAAAAAGTGCAACAGTACAAGTACTTTTTGACTGATTTTAATAAAAAGCTTATTTTCACGCTCTAGGGGAGTGCCTAACTTAAATATAAAATTTCAACATCCTAACTCAATTCCTTCATGCTTTAAATTGAGCACACACACAGACAGACCATGTCGCGAAAACCACTTTTTTGGATTCAGGGGACCTCAAAACGTGTATATCCATCAAAATCTCGACATCGAATTTTGACATGAATCCAATACTTTCTCTCTCTATATATATTAACATATATATAAAGGTAAGAGAAAGTAAAATGCATTCATCTTTTTCTTATTTAAACTAAAATATGATTTAAAAAAAAGTATCAGTATTTCTAATCAAACAATGAATCATAAAATATTTAGTTAGTTTATGTGAAATTGATAAAGTTTTCTAAACATTAATAGAAAACCAGTAAAATATTTGATATAGTAAAAAAAAAAAAAAATATTCAAATTATTCGTCAAATATTTTAGCACATGTCAGATAAGGTGATTAAAAAAAATATATAGACTATATATTTAATATCGGAAAAAGTAATGAATTGTTTTAATAATGCGGTGGCATTATTTATATGAACATGCAAACTCACGATTATTAAGTGATAATGTAAACCAGTATTTTAGTGATCGATGCTTACCTGAAACAAAAAGGAAAAAAAAATAATTAGTAACATACTAATACAACTATCATTATAATCAATTCTTTGCCTGGAACAAACTAATTCAATGATAAATTGATAAATTATTCCTTAAATAGTTAGTAGTTTTCAATAAATGTTCCGATCATAAAAACCCAAATTGCGTAGCAGCTGTTTAATCAAAATTTTGATTAAAAAATTGAAATTAAACAGCCGGCGCTTAATATGATCCTAAGTTTGGTGCATTATATTTTGTTAACGTGGCAATTATTTCTCTTGTATCCTTTGTGAAGTACAAGAGTAAAGTACAATTTTGGGGGTGATATGAAAATTTACATCTAAAAGATAATTATATATGAATTATCATCAAACAATTTTGGAAAAATCGAAAAAATTCACAAGTACGTCAGTAAAGTAATTATATTATTTTATTAAATAATAAATTATAATAAAAATTAATGATCTTTCATCAAGTCCATCGGTTTTGGAAGTTGTGATTCAGCCAAAGATGAGTTTAACCATTTTTTGGGTGAATCTCTACTATGAAATGTCATTAAACAAACGAGAGAAGCCGCAGGCTCATTTCATTACAAAAAGTGCCATTGATTTGTGTAATCAGACGAGAGCTGGTTCACTTCATCTGAGATGCCCTGTGGGGCGCGCCCCCCACTTCCTGTTCTCACTCTCTTAGGAAAAAAATACTTAACAATCTGTTTCGATTTGTTTTTGTTTTTTTAACACTCACACTTTTTTCCCACTCACATTCACACACACACAGGGACAGTCTTTTCGGTAACTTAGGCTATTTAAGACTTTTTACGATACCCGTTATTTGTAAATATATCTTTTGGGATCCAGCCATTTGATGGCTTAAATAAAATCATCGGACTGCCTGGAATCCGAACCCTCGACCCTTGGTATACAAAGCAGGCGCGCTACCAACTACACCAAGCCCGAGGGCCTGTTTTGATTTTAATCAACAACTTTTAAATAATAATGATAAAAATGAAAATAAACTAACAAGTCAAGAAAAGAACATACAAAATATAAAATAGCAGGTAAGGAATAGAATTAATAAAATTTGCTCAAGATTTAATACAAAAAAATTTTTAAAAGGCAGTCCAAATTGAAAATAAAATAATAATTTATATGTTACTTTAGTGCGGGTATTTCTAAGACTATAAGAACAATTGAAAGTTTTGAAAATTAATAATGAAAGTGTCCAGACTCTAGTAAAACTTTTTAAATCTGGTGTGACTGTCGCACAGCACAACTTTCTCTTACCTTCGGTAATCTTAAGTTGTGTTCTGGGCTTGCCACACCAGATTTTTTTGTGTCGACATACAGGTATATTTAGTTTCCGAGAGTACGGAACATTTGAATTTGTTAGGGATTTCACAATTCAATTCCATATAAGTTGGTAGCCCTGCAGCTCGAGCCCGGCGACCGCGTCGCCACCTTCACCTACCATTCGATTCCAAACTCTACGATATGATCCACACCATCTTGCTATCTATCACGTTATTTGTTTCTTATATGTATTCAACCACTTAATTGCTTTATTAAATATTATCATCATATGTTTAAATATATTCATTGTGCTTTGATTGAACATTTCACACTTCCTCTCACAAATGGTTATGAGCCCCAGGGCACAAGTGAAATTCACCAAGGTCATTGGATTGAAACTACGACTGATTTTATTTTCATTAAAAGAGATCTGTGACCAGAATCATTGAAACAAACTGTAAGTGATTATTATTTTTATCAAAAGTGATTTTTGAATATTCTTTTATAAACTTTATTAAGCCAGTGCTGAAAAAAAAAAAAAAAAATTAAAAATAAACTTTTTATTTTAATAAGAAGATTTATAAATATTCAATTGATATTAAAATTCACATTAAAATAAAAAACAAAAAATGGCCCAATCTAGTATAATTACTGCTGCCCGTATTGAACTTCTTACAAAGAACAATTACGACACATGGACCATTCAAGTCGAAGCTCTTCTCATTAGAAATAATACTTGGGAATATGTAAATGGAGAGAAACCCATGCCTCAAGGTACAGCCGCCACCGATTCTGCTCTCGACGCATGGACCGCCGAAGACAAAAAGGCAAGAGCTGATCTTATTTTATCAATAAGTCCTACGGAATTAAAACACATCCGCCACTGCGCGACGTCCAAGGACATATGGGACAAACTCAAATCCATCTACGCCTCGACTGGACCAGCACGTAAGGCCACTTTACTTAAATCACTTTTAAAATTAAAAATGCAAGATGGCGACAATATTCGTGATCATATATCTAAATTTATTGATAATGTCGATAAACTCCGTGACATGAAAGTCGAAATAAATGGAGAATTACTATCAATAATGCTTCTATATAGCTTGCCAGACAGTTTTGATAATTTTAGATGCGCCATTGAATCGAGAGATAATCTGCCTGACATCGAGATTCTCAAAGTCAAAATAATTGAAGAAAACGACGCAAGAAACCACAAGAAATGAAGGAAAGAACTCACAAAAGCGCTTTCGGCTCCAAAAAAAAAAGTTGAATTGAAATTGTATATTAAAAAAATTTCCCAAAAAAAAAAAAAAAATTATTTGAAAAAATAAAACATTTATATATCTCCACAATTCCTGCTTTTAATTTAGCTCCTAAAGATTCCAAACTATCATTTAATTCTTCCTCCGTCCTCCAATTTGAATGTCCTTAATCTTTAGTTACAAATTTTATTACTGATTCGCAATTTAATTAGTTTAGTTAAAAAAAATTATGAAGTTAATTTATTGAAGATATTGCATTTGATATTTAATTTAATATTTCAGCTAGTTAGATTGATTTATGAATGCGTTTAATTAATTTAGGCCTTTAAAAAATTTTAAAAATTAAGAAAATGCAATATGGCTGCTAGGGTATTTATATCATTACAACATCTTGACAATACATTTCAAAAGTATTTATTTATATAATTTTGATGTACATTACACCTGAGTTGTAATTTAATGTATTTAACTCTTAGAGAGAATAAAAAAACATTTTTTAAAGTGAAACTTTATTTATATCGGCACAAATTTTTTCGCTCTTCTATCAGCATGTCGCGTTACATGTCGCGATCTCAAGCCGTGACGTCACAAGTCGAGACGTCCGCAACGAATACACCAGGTTGCTTGGCATATACTCCAAAACTACTGAATTCGATTTTCATGGTGTTTTTTTTAATGGGTAAAAAATTATCCAGGGGTGGTTTTAGGATATCATTATATCAAATTAGGGGTAGGGGAACTCCCTCCCTTATCAGGGGTTCACAAATCACTCACCCGATTTTAATAAAATTTAAAATGACGCTTCCGCCAGGGATAAAATTTTTAAACCTCAAAATTCTACCCTGGCGCCCTCCTACGGCTTTCCGCTTTTTTCCTAAATCTCAGCTTTTTTCCAAATATCCGGCTTTTTTAAATTTTAATAAATTTTTTTTTTAATCCAAAAATTTAAAAAAATTAAAGTTTAAAAATCTGTGGTTGGCATTCCTATCTTGGTTATTTTTTTTTTATTAAATATATATAAGGAAGAATAAAAGGTTTTAAAAAATTAAAAAAAAAGGAAAATTTAAATATTTATTGAATCACTAATAGTGTTAATTAACTTTTGTAAATCATTATAAAAAAAAAATACATTGACACAAGAGTTCATTGAGTCATGATACTGAAATCTTAAAAAAAAAGTCGTTAAGTCGTACCCCTTATATACTATAGTATATTGTGTTATTTTTATTTATTTATTGGGGATGAAGGTTCCCACCTGTATTTGGGCCTATTTATTTATTTATTGGATGAAAGGTTCCCACCTATATTATTTATTAGGGGAAGGCTTTTGTTGGATGAAAGGTTGTAAGTTCCCCCGGGGGGCACCTATATTATTTATTTTTTGTTGGATGAAAGTGGTTCCCACCTATATATTATATATATATATGCCGACCGTTTACACCGACGACATACTTATATATAAAGGTAAATATATATAAACAATATACTTATATATATATATCAATATATATATATGAATTTATCTATATAAGCTTGTGGTCGGTGTAAACAATGTTTTTTACTTAAACGATACTATTTTCCTTCCCAGTAATTTATTTCCTAAAAAATCTTTTATAAAACTAATTATCGTTAGATCAAGAAATACTTTTTTATTAAATTTTAAGTTAAAAGATTTCTTAATTCGGACTATTTAAAAAAAAAATGGTATTTTATTAATTTAAAAAAACTTGATATCTCTTTGAAATATGGAATTAACATATATTTCCCTGCTATTTTTAATAAAAAATAATAGAAGGTTATCTCATTATTATTATTATTTATTTGTAACATTATTATTACTTATAAAGCCTTATATTGCCAAAAATGTCTTTATTAAGGAACCGATCAAACAGCCGATTGAAAAAGTCGGCCATGTTGGCCTCTCAGGTAGCCGGAGCTACGTCACGATACGGACTCTGGGGCTTACTAATTTTGTTGGATCGTGACGTAGTCCTGTTGCCTGAGAAGCCACTTAATGGCCGGGACTTTTTCAATCAGCTGTTGATCGGTCTCCTTAACAAAAGCATATTTTTGGCAATATATATGTTTATATATATTTATATATATAAGTATGTCGTGGGGTAAAGGTCGGCATTTTTGGAATATATATGTTTATATATATTTATATATATATGTCGTGGTGTAAAGGGGGAAAATATATATATATAGGTAAGGGAACCCTTCATCCAACAAATAATAATATAGGTGGGAACCCCCACAAAAAATAAATAATATAGGTGGGAACCTTTCTGCCATCCAATAAAAAATAAATAATATAGGTGGGAACCTTTCATCCAATAAATAAATAAATAAATATAGGTGGTGAACCTTTCATCCAATAAATAAATAAATAAAATACAATTGGGAACCTTTCATCCAATAAATAAAGAAAAATAACAAATATATACAGTATATAAGGGGTATGACTTTTCGACTTTTTTTTTTTTAAGATTTCCTGTAAATAATTGAAAATCTGGTGTGACTGGCGCACAGCACACAACTTTCTCTTACCTTCGGTAATCGAAAGTTGTGTTCTGTGCTTGTCACACCAGATTTTTTGTGTCGAGATATATTTAGTTCCCGACAGTACGGTACATTCGATTTTCAAGATGTAGGCCTACAATTTATAAGTATGGCAAAATGTTTATATTTTGTTACCATGGCAACCATTTCTCCTATCTTTCCTATGAAATACAAGAGTAAAGTGGTCTTCAGAAGATTTCAATCGCAAAATGAGAATATACATTTTAAAGAGCATCTAAAACATAATTGATTTTTGAATTTAAAAAAAAATCGTTGGAGCAAATTTTGAGAAAATCGAAAAAAACTGAAAAAGTACATCAGTAAAGTACTAGTACTCTTTGGCCGATTTTGATTAAAAGCTTATTTTTCCGGTCCCGGGGGTGTTTAACCTAAATATAAAATTTCAACCTCGTAGCTCAATTCCTTCATGCTTAAAATTGAACACACACCACCCACCCACCCACACACCCACACACCCACACACCCACACACCCACACACAGACAGACCATGTCGCGAAACCAGTTTTTTGGATTCAGGGGACCTCAAAACGTGAAGATCCATCAAAATCTCGACATCGAATTTTTGACATGAATCCAATACTTTCTCTCTATATATATATTACATATATACATAGGTAAGAGAAAGTAAAATGGTATTTAAGACCTCAGAAAGTTCTACCGGCCCTACCAGGGGAGGCACCTCCCCCCTAAAATTTATTTTTCAATCGATTTTAATAAAATTTAAAATGACGCTTCTCTAGGATGTAAATAATTGAAAAATAGTATTTTCAGAAAGTTCTATTGGCCCTACCAGGGGAGGGATCTCTCCCCCCCCTTCTAAAATGTATTTTTCAATCGATTTTATTAAAATTTAAAATAGTCATATCTCGAGACGCCGCCAGCCAGGGCCTACCATTGCTAGTTTATTATAAGTTAAGATTAAAACGCGATTTTATTACCCTAAATTGAATAATTTTCGGAAAATTTTCAGTTAAGGTGCGCGTCTCTGGGTGTTAATTTTGGGAGTTTGCGGCCACAATTTTGAAGCTATCGACCTCAAATTTTTTTTAAATTAAAGCTATTTATAATATCTACAACTTATAAAAGACCTTTTTTTGATTTTCGAAAAAATAATTTTTTTTTTAGATTAATCGCATTAAATAAAAGATATTTTAAAAAAATTCGCTCTATATCTTATAGATAATTAAATTAGTAATCATTGTGTTAAAAATTAATTAATTTTTTACCCTTAATTAATTAGCTGGAAAAATTCAAATGAAATGGAATAAATCCCTTATATCCCTATGGGAAAAACTAACGCCATCTCTTGCCGCCTAGAGTAACTTGGTACTGAATCGTCTTCTAACGGCTTTTTGGGACGCGCACCTTAAACGTCTACGATCCGAAAAAAAAGTTTCACTTGCATCGTGGTTTCTTAAAACCACACAATGATTTTTTAATTTTTAATTTTCCCATCTCTCAACGAGATTAACTCCAATTACAAGAGAGACAGAGACACATTGTGGCAATGTTTGAGAAGTGTCACAGCAAGAGTTTGAACGAGTTGTGCAGCAACTCTAGATTCTGGCTCCGCAGCCCATCAAATTAGCCACGGGCCTCCTTAAACAAAACTTATATAACTGTCCAAAAATTGTTTAGGTTTGGGGTGTATTATAATTTTTCTTAATTACATTAATTTATAGAATGAATAACTTTTAATAGAGAAAGAGGGTGCAGCCAAGTAACTGAGACTACTTTAATATTGAGGACGTTTCGGCTGGGATCAACCCAGCCTTCATAGAAGCATATTTAAATTTTACATATATAAATAGTGTTAACCATAAATTAATATTACAAGTTGTTTGCATTTGTATTATTAACTATGGCTAACTCTATTTATATAGGCTAAATATATATATAAAAATAGTGATCTTTTATTATCTAAATAAAAAATTACTAGAATACACGCCCTATTAAACATATCAGCTACAGCCACGTTCTATTATTCAATAGAATGAATAACGTTGGAGTAACGTCTCAATAACGGAGAGATTTCAAATATTATAAACATATAAAATATACTAAAGATTTTTTGAAAATGGGATCGTTTCAGTGGCATGTGGCAGTCAAAGGTTGATTCCAAAGTATAATCACTTAGTTATTTTCTGGGAATGCCATTATATCAATAAAGCCCAGAAACATCTCAACATTTAGAGAGTTTCTTTATATAGAGACTCAACCTTTAACTGCCTTATAAATTTTATAATCATATACTGTATGGACGCATGATCCCTCAAAACATATTTTTGTACTGGGACTGACCTGGACGAGAATATTTCCAATAAAATTATTATTGCTGAAATCAGGTGACATTTAAATTCTACTATCGTTCAATTGTTTGAAATAATTTGATAATTTTAAAAATAAACTTTTTAAAAAAAATTCTCTTCTATAATGTAATTTCTAGTATAAATTGGATTGCCTTTATCTCAAAAGTAGAGTCAATTCAAAAAAAAATATTTTCGTATTCAGCGCACCAAAATATGCTAAAGTTGTTTAATATGCCGCAGCAAAAAATCTGTTATTAAAAAAATTCTCTCTTTTTTTAATATGCTTATTAGCAAAGTAAAAATTAATGAGTTGGGATGATTATCCAGGAACTCCTGATTGATTAGTTAAAAATCACGGCCTTTGAAGGGAAACGACTCCAACTGTTGCTGGAGAACCAAAGAGACTCTTGAATCCAGACTATCCGACCATTCATCTATGAGAAGTCGAAGACGCACGATACAAGGATGAAGCTCGGGGTGGTCAGGACAAGTTCGATGTGCACGACGAACCGATTGGAGCATCAACAGAGGACGTTCTAAAAAGAAAAATACAATATTGTTACTTTTAGGCTAACTAATAAATTCTTTTTTATTTGTTTAAGGTCTTTTCGTCATCTGAGGCCATTTAATTCAATTAAATTGTTAGCCAATTCAATTGAAATAAATTTTCTCGCCTATGATGAGATGCAAACCTTCGACCTCTAGCACAATGAGGCACTTCAGATGAGATGGCTTTAGGAGTCTTGAAAATTTAGCCAAAAAGTCCAACTATTACGAAAATTTGCCAACAGATGGCAGGATGTATTTAATCTCATGTATTTGTTTAATTCTTGATGATCTTTTAATAATGAATAGTTTATAAATATTATTAAGGCATAAAAATATATAAATATAGGCTTATAAGTGATCTGATAAAGCCAGCTATTAGACTACCCTGCCATCTTTTGCAAGAGTGCTGAACTATTTGGCCGTTAATTTAAAAAATACGAAATTATTTTTTGACTTTGTCACCACTTTATTTAATTATTATAGGTTGAATATTAATCATTTTTACATTTTTAGATTTAAAAAAAAAATTACAATTTCATAATAGAACGTTTTTTGAATTTTCAATAAATATAAAAAATTTTTTTTAATTAATCGGTAATTAAAAAAAGCATTCTATTAGGTCAACTATTAGGTCAACGGCATCTTGATTAATTAAACCTACTTATAAGTGTAAATCTCTTTTCTTTTTCTTGAATATAATTATTTTAAGATGATTGATTCAACTTACTTTTCCGTGAATATATTTCAAAAGCCATTAAATGCGTTTCTGTTCGATTGGCAGCTAATGTCTGCAATGGTTGTAGGAACTTGATGGCCTGCTCCAAAGGTTCCTCAACCTGGAAATAAATTAACAATTTATGAAGAAAATCGATCATAATATCTGTTTCAAAGTAATCCATCTAAAGCAGGGGCTCTTAAAGTGAACCAAAAATTCAAATACCAGGTATACATATAGGCTACATTATTCATACCGGTATTCACCAAGAAATGCATACTGATCAAACCATCAGGCTTGAAGAGTGAGAGTTAGAAAGGGGTCCGCGAGAAAAAAAAATGTTCAAGGGGTCCGCGATCTACACCAGTTTAAGAACCCCTGGTCTAAAGAAAAAAAGGAAGCAAGTAAAAAAATAATTGATTTATAAATTTTAATCAAAAGGGAAAAGGAGGTATTAATCCCCCCCCCCACCCCCACCCCCCGATATTTGGAAAAATATTTTTTGTGGAAATTAAATTTTAATATAAAATTTAATAAAATAATATAACCAATTTGATTTGTATAGCCCTATATATATTCTATTAAACATGTACAGAATGCAACTTTAATTTATAGAAAGTAAGAGAAAGTTGTGTGCTGTGCAATCAGTCACACCATATTCCCCCCTCCCTTTCCGAAAAACTCTGAATCCGCCCTTGAAGGCAGTATTTAAAACATGATTAATTGAGCCATCTTTCAATGGCTTAGCCCCCTTGTGAATAGGCAACCGGATTACCTCGCTGTTTGTTTGTTTGCCTAAAAGGAAATTGAAGGCGAAGCAAGAAATCAACATGAGGAGAAACTAGCTGGACGGGTTGCGTTCGGCCAATTACGACTCATATTGCTGAAGGCTAGATTTATTGATTTGAGGAAATCCAGGGGCGAAAAATCAGGGGTATGAGGACCCTCAAATTTTTTTCTTTTTCCTGAGACTAATTGTACCTTGGCGAGTTTATCAGGAATAAGTTCATCCTGTTGTGGCGCATCAGGTTCAGCATCGCTTTGTCTATTCGCTTTACTGTGCTGGTCGCGTTTTTCCTGAGCCTGGGCAGCTTGTAATCGTTCCAACTCGGCTTTACGTTGCGCCTTGCGTTGCTTATTCCGGAACTTCTTCAGTTCACCCGGAGCGAGGTTCTCTGCAAAGGAGAAATAAAAATAATTAAATTAAAAATTAGATTATCCTAACGAATGTTTTCTTGACTGCTCTTAATTGATAATAAGGATTGGGATGTGATTTATAGAACATAAATTTAAATATTTATGCATATTAAAATATAAATTAAGTTTTCAGATTTCCCGATCATACAGAAATAATTTAATGTTAATTATTATAATAAAAAAGAAAAAAACAAGAATTTAGTTGTTAAACCATGACAAGTTAATATTTATTATATTATAAATTAATATTGATTTGCATAAATTTAACATTAAAACCTGATCACTTTGGTAAACTTTATAGCCATATATTGATTAAATATGATAATTAAAAGCAATTTTCCTTTTATTTTTTTGAACAGGTGAACTCTAATTAATGAAATTGCTGTTAACCCAGAGCCAAGCAAAGTTCATTATCTGGATAGGTAGCCAAGATGGGGAAAGCTGTTGAACGCCTGCTGAAAGCTATTGCTAAATAAATAGAATCCATTTGTAAAGTCAATAGACTGACTATAAATTAAAAACAAAGAAAAGTGAAACATTCGAAAATGTATTTTATTAGTGGGTTCTGCAATTTGTGTGTCTAACAAGAAATAAAAGGGCTACGAGGTTGAAATTTTATATTAAAGTTAGCTACCTTCTGACATACAACATGAAGTTTTTAGTAAAATAAGCTTGAAAGTACTGGTACTTTCGTGATGTACTTTTTTAGTGCTTTTGCTGGATCTAACGATTTTGATTAAAATTCATAAATAATTTCTTAATTTTTTTTTTTTTTAATTTAAAGTCTTTTTCGGCATCGAAGGCCAATTAGACCATTTAATTCATTTGATTGGTAGCCAATTCAAATGAAACAAATTTTTGTCGTCTTTGACGGGATGACCCTTATCACAAGAGGCAGACACTCTACCACTGAATAATGCAGAAAATGGCTGAGTAGAATTCAAAAACAGGAATTAGGAGAGGAATGCAGCCAGGTAGGGTATTAAATCAAACTCCTTTGTTGCAAGACGTTTCGGCAAACTTTATTGTGCCAATTATGGGTATAGAGAAATTTTGATTTAAGTGTAGCAATATCAAATCAAATTTCATGTTGCTCTTCTGTTTTGGTAACATTGGTGTTGCTTATTGTCCCTCGTCAATTCAAGAGACAATTGAGGACACTTGAACAAAAACGAAAACAATTGGGGAACTGAGGTGGGTCCAACAACCAACTGCATTATATGGACCCTGTTACGCATTAGTGTGTCAAGCGCCAAAAAATTAAAAATTAAGTTAAATGCTATAATTAATAGTATTTTTTATGAAATATGTCCTAAAAAAAATGTATATTTAATGTTACTTGCACACTTGACAAAAAAAATATATAACTTATAATCCAATGGAAACAAAAACTTTAATGTTCATTTTCTCAAAACTCGGTAGCTGGCGCTTGGCACACTATTGCGTAACTGGGTCCATATATGTTTGTTTTGCCAATAATCTTTGTGTAATATCTGTCTCTCTGTTGTGATTTTGCGATGTAACAACGAATTGTATTTTT
>JAKCPI010010058.1:0-12304 GCA_023213315.1 Euborellia annulipes
TTATAAAACAGAACACCTAAAAAAAGTCAATCTTTTAAAATAATAGAAAATTTTCTTCAAGTGAATGCACTCAGAAAGACAAGAAACAGGAGACTTCATTTACTGAAGTAGGCTTGGGAGGGTGGCAAACAAATATTACAATTAAAGGAACTAGTTTTCTATTTGGACGATGTTATGCATGAGGGGAACCAAGCGCCATTATGATCTAAATTGAGATATGATCACCATCTTTTAGGGAAAAGATCTACCTCTTTATTTAAATCACAACATTATTACTCTGTGCACCTTATTTGTATAAAACAAGAAAAATAATCATTGCCATTGCTTTTGTTTACAAGTGTGCAAATGAAATGCCCCTTAGCTCAGATTTAGTCTAATGGCGCTTGGTACCTTCGTGCATAACATCATCCATTTATCAACTCAGTTTTTTGATATTTTCTTTTAAATTCTTTAAATTTACTGGTGTGATTGATCACACAGCGCTTATATACTTTCTCTGACATTCGCTAATTGAAAGTTCTGTTTTATGCTTATCACACCAGTTTCCGGCAGTACATTAAAATATTTATATTTTGTTACCATGATAACTCTTTCTTCTATATTTCCTCTGATTTACAAGAGTAAAGTAAGCTTCAAAAAATTTTGAGGGCAAAATGAGAATATAAATTTTAAAGAGCGTCTAAAAAATAATTTATTTATGAATTTTAATCAAAATTGTTAGAACAAATAAAATTGAAAAAGCGCGGCAGTAAAGTATTAGTGTCTTTTAGCCGATTTTATTTCAAAGCTTATTTCCTCGGATCAGGATGATATAACCTAACTTAATTATAAAATTTCAACCTTATAGCTCATTTCCTTCTTGCTTTATTTTGAACACACACAGATAGATAGACCATTTTGCGGGATCCACTTTTTTCGACTCCGGGATCTCAAAACTTGTATTTCCATCAAAATCTCCATACCATTCACTCACTCTCAGTCCATAATAACACACTATATTCAACAATTTGGTCATTGGATTTGTTATATAAATAATTTCTTTAGCCAATATGACCAAGATAATCAATAAATTGACAATGGCTTGGCTCTGATGATGATCCTATATGTGACCGAAACGTTGGCCCTGGCACTTTATGTTAAATAAAAATTGAAAAAACGACTAGCTGCGTTGCTCATTTGGGAACCTGAACCTTAAATTGCATTATCTGCTATACACCTCAATTCGAATTTCGAATTTTTTGACATGAATGTAATACTTTCTCTCTATGGTTTCCAAACTTTATCCTACAACTGCTCCCCTTAAAAATATTTAATAGTATGACTCCTCCTCCCCTTCCACCAGTTTTTGATACACTGCTATATATTACTATATAGCCTATATATTTGTAGGCAAGAAAGTAAAAAAACAACAACTTGAAACTAGATTTAAAATGTCTTACTTCCAGTCTATCTCCAATTAGCTTGAATTTTATTTTTTTTTAACATTAAATGAAGTGAATTCTCCATGAATAGCAATAAATCTTTTTTTTTTAATATGAATTTTAATTTTTTTTCGCATTAAATTTATGATTTTATATAAAAGTTGGCTTCCATTAGACGTACTAATAATAAAGATGTATCTACACTCATGATTTCAAATCAAATAGGTTCTTAACATCTAATTTTTTTTTATTTTTATCACCTGGTCTGGGTTAGGTAATAAAACACAGCAAAGGGCGGATCCAGAAGTGTTTCTCGGGGGAGGGGGGTAATCTGGTGTGACTCGTCGCACAGCACACTATTTTTTTTAATTTAGGTAATTTAAAAGCGCATTCTGTACTTCTTTGCCAGAATATAAATACACATCAAATTTTTAAGTATTAATTTTAAAAATTTTACATTAAAAATAAATTTTTTTTGCGAAAAAAGGTATTTTTCGAATCTCGGGGGGGGGGATAATTACCCCCTAGTATCCCGCCCCTTGAACACAGCTCAAAATAATATTTTGCTTCTAAAAAACATTCCTGGTTTTTATATGTTGTCCACATCAGGCCTATATTATTATTTTTTTATTTGAATTCATTTTCATGTTATTCGGAAGAAGAAAGAATGGGCTGCTCCTTTCATCTTTTTAAGTTGGTGTTTTTTTTTCTCTTTTTCCTTCATTTCCACTCAGTTTGGTGCGTTCTTTAATGCCGAGAACGGAGAGAATATTTTCGGGTATCGATAAATGCCAGGACTCTCTCTCTCTCTCTTCTCTCCTCCCTTGGATACATAAGACTCTCTCTCTCTCTCTCTCTCGTGACGTGCTGATTGCAAATTCCATGCATAACACATCTCCCATCCCCCAAACACATACGCATTGTATCCTGCGGGTTCTGGCCTCTCCATCCCCTTCCCCTCCTTCCACGGGTTTTCTTCATTTTGACAGGATCAACTTTTCGACCTCTCGAGTTGCAAATTTGCAAATTTCCTCTAAAAACTTTCTCTTTTATCGGACAAACTTTTTATAAATCGTTTAGAAACCAAAATTATTAAGTCTTTGAATTTCTATAAAATAATATTGTCAAATAAATGTAATGTTTCAAATTAAATACTCTACTGTTTAAATATTTAATAATTTCGTAAATTTCTTTTGCCAGATTTCAGGGAAGAATGTCAAAGTATTATGGCCGTGCAAATTTTACCCACTCCCCATCCCCATTTTTACTTTCTCTTACCCCATTTATAAAACATATGAAATATATAGAGAGAGAAAGTATTGCGATTTTTTTTTTTTTTTACATATAAAACTTACAGTACAGGTCATAAAGAACCCTAGAAATGAAAAAAATATCTGGTGTGACACAATACACAATTTTCAATTACCGAAGTGTTCTATTCACACCAGATTTTTGTGTCGACATATATTTTGTTTCCGACAATACGGTACATTTGAATTCAAAATAATCCAAATTCAAAAAATTTTATTTATTTTTATTTATAAAACATTGAAATATATTTATATATTTGTTACCATGTTCTTTTCTATCTTTCTTATGAAGTTCCGGGATAACCGAGCTGGAGATCAGTAAAGTACTCAAAGTTTCCTAAAGACAAGACCTAGCGTAATTTGTTTTATTTACTGGAAATATATATATATATATATATCTATTTAAAATATAAAATAAATCTTTAAAGTGAATTTCGAGAAAAATGGAAAAATTAAAGTACATCAGTAAAGTGATAGTACTCGAGGTTTACCAAAGACAACATCAATGGTACTTCAGTTTTCTATTCGGGAAATAGTAAATAATTAAAATTTGAAAGAAATCGTTAAAGGCCCTTGGGGCATGGCGTAGAGGTTAGCGTGCTAACCTCATATACCAAACGTCGCGGGTTCGGACCCCAGGCAGTCCGATGATTTTATTTAAGCCAATTGGATACCAAATGGCTTAAATAAGAATGCCTGGACCCCATATATGTATATTTATTAATAACGGATATCGTAAAAAAGTCTTATATGGCCTCAGTTGCCGAAAAGACTGTATGAATGTGTGTGTGAGTGTGAGTGTGAATGAGAAAAAAGTGTGAATGTTTAAAAAAAAAAAAAAATCGTTAAAGGGAATTTCGAGAAAAGTGGAAAAGCTAAAAAAAAGTACATCACTAAAGTACAAGTAGCCGAATTTTCCCAAAGGCTCACCTGACACCTAGCGCAATTGCATTTTCGTACCGAAAATAGTAAATATTTAAAATTTGAAAAACTCTTTATAGCCGCTAAATGATGTGCTTACAAACGAACAAACATACAATATTCGGTTAATAGTTCGCTTCGCTCGCTCTTGTAGCTAGTAAGATATATATTGAAAATAAAATCTTTCTCCAAAATCTCCAAAAGGATTCGGACCAGTAGGTTCAATTAAAGTCAAAAAAGTTTTTTAAAAAACAAAACTTTATTTGACCCCAGACAATGTTTTGTCCACTTGCTGTAGGACTTCTTCAGTGGTTGAGAGTCATAGAGAGCCATATAATATAAAATAATCAAACAGTAGGGCTTTAACAAAAAATACATTGACATCTCTTTTCTCCTGTCTTAGCAAGAAGTTAGAGAAAAGAGATGTCAATGTATTTTTTGTTAAAGCCCTACTGTTTGATTATTTTATATTATATGGCTCTCTATGACTCTAACCACTGAAGAAGTCCTACAGCAAGTGGACGAAACATTGTCTGGGGTCAAATAAAGTTTTGTTTTAAAAAACTTTTTTGACTTTAATTGAACCTACTGGTCCGAATCCCTTTGGAAATTGAAAAGAAGGTTCCTGAGCTTCATCAAATTTAAAATATTTCTTATGAATTACAAGAGTAAAGTTTGTTTCAAACATTTTCCAGGGCAAAATGAGTATATACATTTTAAAGAGCAACTATAAAATAATTGATTTATGAATTTCAATCAAAATCTTTACAGCAAATATTTGGAAAAGTCGAAAAAAAAAACAGACATCATTTTGCGGGATCCTCGTTTTTGGACGCATGGGCCCTCAAAACGTGTATTTCCATCAAAATCTCTACCTCTTGTCATGAAACCAATACTTTCTCTCTTCATTTATTAACATATCAGTATATAGCTGAGAGAAAGTACAAATGTGCGTCTTTCTATTTATGCATATGTAACTTTTTAATTTGCTTATATTTATCAATTTATCGAATAAGGATAAATCTTGACAAATTAACGGTCTGGTGGGAAAGAGAAATATTGATTATTTATCGCCCACCATCTCATCTTCCACTGAACCAAATCTTGAAACTTTTCGAATTAAAAAGTATGTCTCTAGCCTGGACCTCCTTTCTCATACTTCATGTTCTAGAAGGTGCTATAGGTTTAGGTCTAGCGGGGAAGTTCGTTACCTATTTATCTTAAAATTTCTTTCTACTCGCTTACTATAATTAAATCAAAAAAACAATATTTCATTTCAAAATGTATTATTTTTGTTCATCCCAAGTAAATAAAACAAGAGAAGGAAATGAATGATTTATTCACTCAATAATGCTAATTTCATTTCAAATTAAAATTATATTTATAATAATGAAGAGCTAATAGAAATTGTTTGATAAATTCATTTTATAAAACAAATAGAATGTAATTAAAGCCAGTGAATTGGATAGATAAAAAAAAATTAATTTCACAATGTCAAAGTAAAAGGAACCTTTAAAAAGTAAAGATGGCTGAAATAATAATCTATATTATAATAAAGCTGAAAAGACGTTTTTTGATTAAGGTACTTCTAGACCACCTAGAGATATGGGGTTTTTTGCATTCGATTCAGAATCCTCTAAAACCAAATAGAAAAATCCAAAATCTTAAAAAAGTTGTACCACTTTTTTTAAGAGGGAAAAACTCATTTTTTTCGATGTTTTTTCAAAAATTTCACGATATTTTTTCATTTTTTCACTCATATCTACTAAATGGTTAAAGATATCTTCAATATCTGAATTAGTCAATAATCTGCATTAAATTTTGAAAATGACAAACCTCTTTTAACTATTTTTGAGGTTTGTTTACACATATAAATAATTCGTGCAAAAAGAACCTCATTTTTGATGATTTTGCCGCGGCTTCAGTTCATTTTCATTGTTTTTTTGCTTCAGTATTTATTGTCCAATTTCAATAATTTTTTTTGCGAAATGATCCTCACATCCTATACTTTAAGTCAGGTAAATTTCATTTTTTTTCATCAACCCCTTCTATTTAATTTTCAAGTGTGAAAAAAAATAACACGAAAATTTTCATTTTTTGAGATGGTTTTTAAACATCTGTGTCTTTAGACAAGCTAGACAATTGCGGTTTTTTTTATTTGATTCAGTACCATCTGCTGACGACTAGAAAAATCCAAAATCATGAAAAAGTTATACCCCCTTTTTTTAAATTACAAAAAACTCATTTTTAGCCGATTATTTTTTTACATTTTTGGCTATATTTTTTGAATGATAAGAGATATCTTCAATCTCATATTTTTGTATTTTTCTACATTAAATTTGGAAAAGAATGAGACCCTTTGCACTATTCTAAGGCATTGTTTAGCGGCTGTGCAACTTTTGCCGTGTGATACAAAATTTTTTTTTATTAATTTTTTTCATATTCATGGCCATATTTTTTAAACGATTATCAATGTCTTAGATATGATTTACTTTTTATAATCTACATTAAATTTCCTTTAAAACGAGCCCAGTTTGGACCTGATAAGCCTCTATTTAAGTTCTTTAAACTTTTTCTAAAAATGGAAGAAATTTTTTATTTTTTGTTTGTTTGTTTGAAGAGTTTCTTTCAATTTTCGGCTATATTTTTTGAATGGTAAGAGATATCTTCAATCTCATAATTTTGTATTATTCTACATTAAATTTGGAAACAAATGAGCCACATTACAGCATTCTCAGACATGGTTTAGTATACTATCTATTCGTCAATCACGAGACAAACTTTTAAGTAGATATTTTTTTCCGAGATATTTCTATACAATTTTAGCTATATCTTTTTAATGGTTAAAGATATCTTGGATATCCAAAGGTTTTCACATTTTAGATTAAATTTTGTAAAAAATGAATACCATTTCATTTAATTCAGACATTGTTTAGGGTATTTAAAACAACTTCTAAAATGTAAGAAATTTTTTTTTGTTTGATTGCTCTGAATGATCCACATTGCAGTATTCTCAGGCATGGCTTAGTATCTAAAATGAACGAAATTATAGATTATTTCAATTTTTTCTTTAGATATCTTCAAAACATAGCAAAAAAATCATTTTCAACTCATTCCCTCATAGAGCCTTCCACGACCACAACATTTCATTTGGCTCATATTCTTATTTTTTTTACTTAGCGCCGGGTATTTTTACCATTCTTCAGACCCGGAAATTTTTCAAACCCTCCCGTGCCGACGAAAATTTAGTGAATGAATGAATGAATGTCTAGGAATTTTTTTTTTTTTAAACATTCACACTTTTTTCTCATTCACACTCACATTCTCACAGTCTTTTCGGCAACTTAGGCCATTTAAGACTTTGACGATGTATGATACCCCTGAATCATACATTGTATAAAATTTCTTTATTTAATAAAAAGTTTTAAATAATACATCAAATAAAAAAAAAATTATTTAAAAATATTTAATTTTTTTTACATATTTAAATTTATAATAAATAATAAACTTTTTCAGATGTCAGAAAAAAAGAAATATTTTAAAATTGTTTATTTTTAACTTTGCCCATCAACCGTAGGTTGAGGTAAAGTTAATGTAATCGTAAAAAAAAATCGAAATTTTTCTGAAGCTGCCAAAATGCGTTTTGAGGTCCCCTGAATACATTTAAATAGTTTTTGGAATGATGTCTGTGTGTGTGTGTGTCTGTGGTAAATTTTTTCGTCAACGAAAACTCAAAAACTATTTGTTCAATTGTTTTGAAATTTTGCACCCATAAACTAGGGGTAGAGGCCAAGAAGGGAAAAGCTTTTGCTAAACATCGGACCATTAGAGGGGGGGGGCAAATATTTTTTCTTACATAACCTATACTTTTTTTTATATATTCAGAAACAAGACTTCCTCCCGAGTAAAATGATATATAATATGTATAACATCGGACCATTAGGGGGAGCTCTAGGGGGGGGGAAATATTTTTTTCTTACATAACCTATAATTTTTTTTATATATTCAGAAATATTCAGAAACTAGAATTTCTTCTGAGTAAAATGATATATAATATGTATAGGCCTACCATCGGACCATTAGGGGGCTCTCGGGAGGGAGGGCAATATATTCTTTTCTTGAATAGTGGGTGGGCAAAGTTGTGCGCTCGGCTTAGTCCGACCCTTTATTTTTTAATAGGGCCTTGCCCGTCCAATTTCATTTGCATGCCCGTCCTCCTAATCAGTTTATTAAAGTGAAATTTAGACTTGCTACCCGCCTATAATTTTTTCATGGTCTTCAAAACCCACAGGCCGGGCAGGGCGAATATTCAATTATTTTAAACTTGATTCAGTGTATTTTCATTTGGGCAGTAATCATATGGGCTTTAAAATTAAGGGGAAAACTACTGATCACGTCCCGAGACGCCGCCCGCCAGGGCCAAGTTGGGAATGGCGCGGCGAAGCCGCGCCTTTCCAACTTGTAATAAAATAAAATCTCCTTTGATATATTCTATTAAAAGAAAAGAAAATTTATTTATAAAAAACAAAGAATGAGAAAGGTTTAAAAAGGCTTAAAATAACAAGACAAGGAAAAGCAAGGGTTTTCGTTTAAGGGATTCCTCTTTTCTCTTTCTCTTTTTTTTTTACCTCACTATTTATGTCAATCTTATTTTTTTTCTTTTTTTTTTTTTGAAATGAAGACTCTAAATATTTTATTCTCACCCCTTTTTTATTTGGGCGTCTGACAAGTGAGATTCTAAAGTCAATCATTTCGGACAGGATGTTAAATGTCAATTTAAAAACAAAAAATTTGAATGTCATTTTTTTTTTTTTGATTGATAATTCCAGTCGCTAATTTGATAATTAAATAATAACTAATTTAATTATTTCGTATTGTAAATTTCTATTTCATTCATTATACACTATTTCATTGTTCCCTTGTATTTATTTCAAATAAAATTTTATTTTCTATTCCAAATGCTGTATTTTTTATTTGCTTTTTCTTTCTTTTACCTCTGTAATAAATGTATAGAAGGGAACTATTGAGATCTCATCAAAAATTCGATGTCGATGTATGTTGGAAATACACGTTTTGAAAGCTCCTGATTTATGGTGTTCTTTTTTCTATTTTCCCAAAATTGCCTTTAACAAATTTTATATAAAATTAATAAATCAATTATTTTTTAGATGCCCTTTTATGAAAATTGCATTCATGGAATGCTCAGCTGCTTTGTCATATTGGATGGGAGGAGTTAACGATTTGCAAAACATCTGTTGATTGTACTGAAGATGATTCTATATCACTGGAATCGAAATATTTACAAATAAACTGATAATACGCAAAAGTATTTATTTTTGGCCGATGTCCTTATAATAAAATTGATCATCCTTACAGCCATCTACAACCAATTCCGCCAAATTGTTTGATTTTCACTTTTACTTTTGTACTCACTCCATAGAAAAGGTAGGACAAATGTTTGACATCGTAAAATCGGCATGTCCTATTTCTTCCGGCCGCAAATATTATTCTTTTGTTTGATTATATATTTTACCTCTTGGATTCTGATTTGCTCAGGGGCCCACATCTTGTGGGTACGTGGATGGCGACCACGAGCTGCCCGAGCTGGACAGGCAGTACTTCAGTTCTTTGTATGTCTGTCTCTATCTATAACATTGTTTATATATTGCCAACTATTGTAAAGTGTTCTTGAAGAGCTAAAGTTCTCAGCACAATAAATTATTTAATTCTTTCATTCTCTTCCTTCCTCTTTTCAACGCGTCAGATCGTGGGACGGGCCGGCTTGTCCTATTTCTTCCGGTCGCAAAAACGCATGATAGGGGTGGAGGGAAAAGTGAGGTCCGCCGATCCCGCATCACGGGAATAAGGCGAGGACAGAAGATGGATTCTGATATATAGCCCTACTTATTATCAGAAACTTGTTGATACAAAAAATCTAATCCTACGATTAGTCATACTAGATTTTTAATAATAAATTTTACAAGAAAAATATTCAATTGCAATTTAATTCGATTATGTGTGATTCAAATTATCAACCGTAGACTCTCGTTGAAACATTATGACATTATGAACCTTTGATTACAACATCAATTGTTGTCCCCCTTCCGTTTTGGAAAATATTATACCTGTCTTTATGACACGGTCTCAGCGTTGATGATGCTCCAAATATAGGAGCGAAATCTTAATAAATTCTCTGGTTGCATCTTGTTTTCTTATTTAACAACCCATCTGTACTCTACAGTCAATGGATCCCCTTAATACATATAAATTAGTTATATTGATAATTAAAATTTTTAATAAATCCTCGAATCTTATAAAATAGTAATTTTAATTTAATTTTTTACATTTTCATATAAAATATATGTCCAGTTTTTTCGCTCTTTAAACTTTACTTTTAATCATCTATCAAAAAAGTAAAATGTCTCAAATTGAAATTATTTCTGACCTTTCTTAATATCCTTTCAAAAATTTTGCGATTTCTGCTTTAAAAAAATATTTAAATTGATTTTAAACCATAAAATCAAAGTCTAAAGGAAGTTTGTAATTGAATAGATGATATGGGTAATAAGATGAAGAACTTAATGGATATAGTCTGTTAAGAGTGAAGGTCGGAGCCAATGGACATTTATTTGCATTGCCATGACTAAATATCTTTAAAAAAAAAAAAAATAAATAAAATAAAAAACCCAAAGCTCTTTTTTAATTTACTCTAAAGGCCATTAAGCTTAAGGATTGATTTTATACAATAATTTTATATAATACCGATTGCTACCGGGGACGCCCCACATGCTTTTTTTCGGGGTCACCGAACCGAAATTTAGTCGTGCTTCCAAAGCTTCTCTTACCTATATGTTTGTATCATTGTTTGAATTAAATTACAAAATTGAGAATTATACATTTTGAAATTTCTGAAACTCCTATTCAAAAAGAAAATTTTCTTTTTCAATTTATAGGATGTTTTTACTTTCTCTTATCCTATTTATGAAATATATAGAAAGTATTGCGATTATGTCAAAAATTTGATGGCGAGATTTTGATTGAAATACATGTTTTGAGGTCCCCTGAGTCCAATAAAGTGGTTCCCAAAAATTGGTCTGTCTGTATGTCAGTGTGGACATTTTTAAGCATGAAGGAAATGAGCTACGAGGTTGAAAGTTTATATTTAAGTCAGGCACCCCCCCCCCCCCGAGGCGTGAAAATAAGCTATTGAACAAAATCAGCCAAAAAGTACTAGTATTTTACTGATTGTACTTTTTCAGATTTTTTCGATTTTCTCAAAATTCGCTCCGACAATTTTGATTAAAATTCAAAAATCAATTATTTTTTAGATGCTCTTTAAAATGTATATTCTCATTTTTCCCTTGTAATCTTATGAAGACTACTTTTACTCTTGTTACTTTTTACTTTTGAAATGCTAGTGGTCAAGTTTGGAATTAAATATATTTCGACACAAAAAATCTGGCATGACAAGCACAGTACACAATGCGACCTGTCACATCAGATTTTTTTCTTTCTCACAATGAGAGAAAAAAATTTCATCTTAGAAAAATAATACATGAGTAAAATTGAATAAACATAAAAGAAGATAGAGAAAACTAATTTCTTTAATTTATGTTATTAGTATAAATTGGATTGGATAAATTAATTTCTTTGAGTGTTTAAAATACATGTAATGTAATTCTCTGAGATTAATAAGATATTTTTACTAAAAAGTAACTTATCTCGTTATCTGACGAAACGTGTAAACGATAGAAAGAGAGACAGAGAAGGGATGGAAGAATCCTGGCAAATAGCCAATTTGAAAACAACCAGGAATAGACGTCGACGTAGACGCTGTCTGAACCATCGACGACGTCTACTTTGAAAGCGCGGGCTGCCGGCAGTCGCTCTTGTCTATTAAACCCTAGTGCACGACCCACGTAAAACCTCCTCTGCTTCGGACATGTGCTCCAGAAGGATTAGGCATAGGCATTTGGGTTCGTTTTTTTTTTTTTTTTTGCTTTTTGTTTTCCAATCAAGTTGTCTTCCCAACCGGAATATTTTTTTTAATCTTCAATTTCTAATACAAACTTTTACTTTACAAAATGTCGTTTTAAATGTCATTTAAATAAACAAATAGGGCAAATGATATTTTTTATTGTAGAATATAAAAAATTTCACCTCGACTTTTTTCTATGAAAAGTCCTTCATCTGTCAAGAGACATTTTAGACCTTTTTTTAGCTGAACCAATTTTTCACTTTTCATTATAATTTCATGATCTGAAACAGAGCCGAAGTCAGATTTTTTTTTTTTTTTTTGGGAGTCTGTGAGCTAAAAAACACTAATGAATAAATTTTAAATGATCGGGAATATAAACAGTTTTGATTTAGGAACTAATTGTAATAAATATCATATGTTTATAACATATTTTGACGAGATTAAAAATTAAATTTGGGGCATTTTTTTGTCCACATATTTTTTTTTATTTGGCGTATTGAAAACCATCATTCAGTACTTGCCGGTAGTTTTTATCTATACATAATTTTTCTAATGAGATGCAAATAGTAATAATAAGAAGCAAATTTGTGAAAATATATTAATTTTTGATTGTAAATATGAAAATTTACAAATCATTGAGCCTCAAATCGAAATTTCTCTGTGAATCTTAGAGG